>LT635997.1:0-25290 GCA_900128565.1 Stramenopiles sp. TOSAG23-6 | reverse complement strand
TATTTGAATTTTTTTTTTTTTTTTTTTTTTTTTTTTTTTTTTTTTTTTTTTTAAAAATTTTTTCCAAAAAATTTTTTTTTTTTTTTTTTTTTTTTTTTTTTTTTTGAGTTATTGTGTTTGTATATTTTTCATAACTAACAAAAAACATTATTTTGAAATATTTTCATATAAAATATATTTTGAAAATATATATACGAAATTTCCTGGAATTTTTAGTATAGCTGATATTCGTAAAATCTTGAAATATATATATGTTGAAAATCTCCCAACAAATTTAGTAGATCTCGTGTTTCCTTTTAAAGAAAGATTTCGTGTTTTGAAAAACGAATTACTGAAAAATATAAATGTTGCAAAAAAAGGTCCAAGAAAAAAAAAGAAAAAGAAGAAAATGAAAAAAAAAGATGTTTGTTTTTCCTTTTGCATTTCAAAATTTTTTTTTAAATTTTTTTCAAATGTTTATTTTCCATTATGAATTTTAAATTTATTTTTTGATGAAATGCTATATTATGTTATAATACATGTACAAAAAATAAATACAGAAATAGAAAAAATGAAAAAATGTATCTCAAAAGGGCAAAAAAATATTGATGATTATCATAAAAGTTTCTTATTTATATTTAGTACATTTGTGAAAGTAGATCAATGGACATTAATGAAAACAAAACTTGAAAGAATTGCAAAAACAGGTTGGGAAAAACATCGAATGAAACTGTCAACTACACAGAGAGAAGATGAAGGTAAAGTTCTAGCTACATCAGTTCAATGTTAAATACACATGAAGAAGAAGAAGGGTAATAATCTGTTATGAGCGACAGATACAATATTGTAAAGGAAAACAGAGAAGAAAGAGGTAGGATATTCTTTGTTACCATATTATTGAATTGATTGACTTTCTTGTTTAATATATAGATAATCTTTATGATAAAGAAAATGTTGTAAAAAGATCTATACAAGTAATGCTAAAAGAAGATACGATTCTAGTATATAGGCTAGCTAGATCAATGTATGTTTTATTTTTTTTTTTTACAAAAAAATCGAATTTTTTATTCGTACGAAATTTTGTACCTAACGAATTTTTTTTTGAAATATTTTTCCAAAATACATTAATACTAAAGAGGAGGAGGAGGAGGAGGAGGATGAACTCTTTTTGCAGATTCGACATTTTGCTTCAAATGGGATTTTGGAACATATTTCTTAAAATTGTTGAGCACACAAACCCTCTCTATAAAATGAATGAAATTTGGAATCTAGGTGATGACCAGCAACACCTTGAGAGCATATTACGTATATAAAACTTATGCCAGCAACACATCGAAAGAATATTGTATAAAACTTATACATTATAAAGTGTAATCATGCTTTTATTTTTTGTATAAAATTATATATGTGTTCTACACATGCTTTTATTTTTTGAACTTATATATGTGTTCTATAAGCAATTCCATCTCACTTTTATTAGTTTTTTCATAAGTATGTTCGGTATAATTTCAATTTTGTTTTGTAAAATTCTTTATACACTTTTGGGTTCATATCTCTGATACGTGTAGGATTGTTAGATAACATGCAATGCCAAATTTTTTCATACACATCCTTTGGAATATATGAAATATATGTGTTTTGTTTTTGTTTTTGTTTTTGTTTTTGATTTTTGATTTTTTTTTCTTTTTTTTCCTCTTCAATTGAATAATCAATTACTTTTTCATAAAACGTTTTTTGTAGTTTTGGTTCATTTGGATAAGATGAATGCGAGTAATCAATTGGGCAGTTTATTCCTTGGCTTTCATAAATGGCTCTTAGATGTTTCTCATAAATGTATTGTGAAAAAATATTTCAAAAAAAAATTCGTTAGGTACAAAATTTCGTATGAAAAAATATTAAATTAGAAATTCATATAAACATACATGGCTCTTAGATGTTTCTCACAAGGGGAGCCTTTGATATGTTTCAATGCATATAAAGGAAAAGATAACTTTTGATAAGCCCAAGCCATATGATGACTTTCTATATGAAACAAATTATTCATCAGACTTTCACATTGGTCTGGACAACTACTATATCGATACACATGTTTTATACTTTTGTAACTCCATCGAATCGCCTTGCCAGCTAATCTCTCGTAAAAATTAGAACAATCAGGATGGACAAATTGTATTGCCTCTGGGTTATTTTCAACAGCTTCATATTCGATTACTTTATATCCACTGAAAGTTAGAGATGAATTCTGCACACTATTCAAAAATCTTTGACCTTGACGGCCGCATTTTGTAAAGAATTTATCTGCTTTATCAAGTAGTAAACCATCGTTTTTAACTGCTTGTCGAGCAATTTTAAAATTTTGTGTTGAACATGTTAAAGACTTATATTTTTTGTATTGTTCTTCGAATATTATAGCACTGTTTTTTTTATCTTTCTTTGTTTCTTCGGCGTAAATTTGTTCTCGCATCTCGGGTAAAAGTTTACTAAATATGCCATGATTCTTTTGGTATTGCTCCATACAGAATTCTATGTTCTTTCTAATCTTTTCTGAGCAGAGCTCAATATTTTGTGGAACGTGACCAATCACCAAATCACAAATATCTTTATATAGTATAGAATTAGCACGTGTAAACTTATTACCTTTTGCCATGGCATAAAGAAATGTCTCATCATGCATACATCGGGCATACAAATCCTTCTGTAAGCGATTATGTTCATATGGTTGTGCATCTAAAACTTTACACGTCTCTCTTTCTTCCTCTGTGAGTGATAATTTACTGTTCATTTCTGAAACAAAATTTTGTTTCAACGCATCATTTTCGAATGATAATTCAAGTTTTTTATTTGTCTCGTCTCCATGTGTAGAAATAAATTCATCAGAGATAATAGTGATGACATGTTTTCGAGGAGACAGCCGCGATAGTAAATGTTTACGAGACTTTTTGGACATTTCCATCGTGATTTGGTCAGAATTGTTAATGATAAAAACTCCCCTTAATTCTTCAGAAGGTGTCGTATTATAAACATATAAGCATTCGCTTCTTCCATGAACAATATCGGGACACGGACATTCTTCCATGAAGAAATTACGTTTACTCCAAACACCCCATTTCCCTCTTTTTTCCACAAGTCCAACGTTCTCAAACCGTTCCGCAGACCTAGGGAGGCACGTGAGGGATCGATTACACTGCTTGCATCCACTCGCAACGACAACGGCAAAAAAATGCATTATCAAAAAGATGCTTAGTTTCATCATGGTATATCGTAGATCTTAGTTCGTCGTTCCCGAGTGTAGACAAATATAAGCAAGTAGATAAAACACCGGATCGATTCGATATATGACTGGATCGACGGTCAGCTGCTCAGGTTCTTCTTTCACATCGTGGAACAATCTTGTTTTATAATTCATTTTTATTATTTTCTGTTGGATTTCGTGTTTTATAAAATGTTCTTCCCAAAGACCTAAACAATCTTTGATATTATTACACACATTTTTAGCCATGAATATAAGAAATTTTATTATCTTTCAAAACCAGAAAATAAAACACCATTTTCTAATGTAATCGAAGTTGCTTGATTTCTATTATTTTTTCCAACAGAAATTTCAAATTCAACATGTTGACCTTTACTTAACTTTTTTCTTTCAAATCCAGTACGTTTTATTGATTTTTCACGAGTATCAAATAACATTGATGAAGAATGTACAAAAATTGATTTTTGTATTTTTTGTATATTTTGTATTTTTTGTATTTTTTGTGATGTATTATCATGACTACTACTACTACTACTACTACTACTACTACTAAAAGTCAATTCATTTTTGTTATACAATTCTCTACCTAATAAATTTGTATTTGACAAATCTTTTGTACTGCTATCTGTTTTTTTGATTTCGTGTTTTATTTCAATAAAACCAAAACCTCTAGATGAATCAAACATTGTAACAATACCAGAATATCTTGGTTGTACTATATATAATGGTTTTTTATGTTTATCTTTTGATTGTTTTAATTCTTTTTCTTTTGCTAAACGTTTTAATTGAACTTTTTCAGCTTGAGATATAGCAGCTTGTTTTCGTGCCTCTTCAATCATTTATATTTGGACAATATTTCAAAAAAAAAAAAAAATCTTTTAGGTTTAGGTACAAAATTTCGTACGAAAAAAAAAAAAAAAAANAAAAAAAATTCATAATGAAAAAACATACATTTCATTAATCATTTTTGTTTCTTCCTCTTTTTTTTGTTGTACATCTAAAATTTGAGTTTGTTCTTTTTTAGAAAGAGCATTCCATTCCTTTTTCTTCTCAGCTAATAACTGTATAAATTTTGAAAAAATATTTCAAAAAAAATTCTAAAAAAATTTGTTAGGTACAAAATTTACTATAAAAAAAAAAATTTTGAATTTTCAAAAAAATAATTCATACATTTGTTTCGTACGATTTTCTTGGCGAAGATTTCGACGATGTTTGATTTGTTTTTCTTTGAGATCATTTTCTTCTTTTTTTTCTTTTTTACGTTGACTCATTTTATTTTGTAATTCGATTTTTTCTTTTTTACGTTTAATTCTTTCCATTTCTTGAGCTTTTTCACGCGCTAACTGTAATAGTAATATTTCGTGTTCTTTTTGTTTACGTTGTTCTATTTGTTCAGGAGTGATTTCGTGTTGTTCTACTTTTTTTTTTGTATTATTTTTTTTATTTTTTTTGTTTTTTTGATTTTTTTTTATCGATTTTGCTAAAAATTTCAAAAACACAACTAAATCTCTTGCACCATTCAAAGATGCTTTATTTGCCATTTTAAGTATTTTTTTATCTTGTATCAAATTATTACGAAAATCAACATGTCTTAATTTCTTACTTAAAAGGCCAAGTTCAAAACAAATATATTGTGAAATTTTTTTTTTTTGGAAAATTTGTTAGGTACAAAATTTACTATAAAAAAAATATTTAGATAAAAAATTGAAAAAAAAAAAACATACATATTTTCAATCTTATTTTCAGATAGTTTGAATGTAACTAAAGACGTACAATGACTAATTTCACTTGGTATATTTGTTAACATATTACCCGTAAGAGTAAGTGTTTCTATCCGAAATGATTGTATTTGATCTTTTTTATCTTTTTTATCATTTGTATCATTTGTATCATTTGTATTGTTTAATTCACAGTTGAAGATGTCAACAATTGAAGACAAATGATTATAATCAGCATGTAAACAAACTAAACTATATGGAATAGGTACAAGAGACGTTAATTTGTTTGTACGAACATCCAGAGAAACAAGTGAGGTTAATGACTTCAGCTCTGTGGGAAGTGTAGTCAAATGATTATTCGAAACGTCAAGACTTCGAAGTTGAATCAAACGACTCAAATGCTCAGGTAAGACTTCTATACCATTTCCAGATAAATCCAAATGTTGTAAACTTTTTAACATACAAATCCAAGGTTTTACATTCTTTAAAGTACCTACCGGTGATATACAAAGACGAAGTTTTTGAAGTTTTCTACACCTCCATAACCAAGGATCGATTATATAACTTCTTGAGAAAGCTTCTTTTGCCACTTGACTAGACTCATCATTTACGGTCTTTGAAGTATCAAAATGAATAGTACGATCAATATTTAACTCTAAAATCCAATTCCGTCGCTCTACATCATTATAACTCTCAAACGCAGCCACTACTTCATCCCATATTGGACCGTGGGAAAGCCGAAACTCTTTTGTTGGGAGAGGTTCCATCTTTTCTACTATCCGAACACTAATGTCTTCATCTGAAATATCCCAACCACTTACATCAGGTATATCACGCATATCTTCCAAGGTAATGCGATTTGGCAAGTCCTGTATCTCCATTTATTCAACAAGAATAACAATAATAGTATCAAAAATTATATATCAGAACCTGTTTACAGTGTTTGGATGTAAAACAATGTCTGATATAGGACCTATACGAAAGAAAGAACAGAATAGAAGAACTCGAACTACCTCCTTTTTGACTAGCTAGATACCCGGTACCCCAATCATTTTTTGACATTTTTTTTTGGGACTGCATAAATTTTGACGCAATTATTCATGAATCTTTGAGTTAGTTGCATTGTAAAAATTTGCATTTTGTAAAGTTTGCTGACATGACAGAAGTAACAGGCACTACAGATAGTGATCTGCCTAAAACATTGAGTATTCGTGTATACTCAGATCTAGCATGACCTTGGTGTCACGTTGGTCAGAAACGCCTTCAAACAGCAATTTCAAAATGGAAAGAACGAAATCCTCTTGGGTCTGTCAACGTTGACTGGTTACCCTTTATCATTGATAGTAGTACAAATCCAAATGGTGAAGACTATATGGCATATAATAAGCGTCGTTGGGGATCTGATAGCTGGACTATTCGACTGAAACAAATGGGTCAAGAAGTAGGAGCAACGTTCTCAAATTGGAAATACTGGCCGTCAACGTTGAAATCACATCGTCTCATTATGTTTTTAAAAGAAAGAGGTGTTCCAACATCTACATCTAATGCTGCTCTCTTTCATGCTCTATACGAGGAGGGTAAAAACATTTCTGTAAACGAAACTTTAGTTGAAATTGCTCTAACGTAAATGTTCATCATTATTTTCAAATCCTTTTTTTTCTTTTTTCTTTTGTTACCAATTTCTTTTTGATTTCTTTTTGATCTAACAAATTTCAAATTAAATGTATTTTTTACAATACATGCTTTCTCCAGAATGTTCAAAAAATAGTGTGACTACATTTCTCGAATCAACAGAAGGCAAACGTGAAGTTTTTCAAGAAATCGATCAAGGACGTCGACAATTTGGATTTTCTGGAGTTCCTTTTTTCATCATTAATAACAAATCAAATGAAAATATCCCTACAGGTTTGTCAAATGTATATACAACTACTATATATATTTATAATTTTTTTTTTCATCTACATTCTATAGAATATCTCATGAATGTAGAATTTGTTATATTTATTCACTATATATGTTTATCAGGTGCTCAAAGTGTTGAAACATTTCTACAAGTATTTGAAGAAATATAGTTTTTTTCATTCTAGCTAGGGTTAGGGTTTATTATTATATTTTTTTTATACGGTTAGTATTGTTATTATTATTATTACCGCGATGAATTATTGTTATTTACTGGATGAAATACTATGAGTAAATGTGTTTTTTGATAAAATACAGTTCATGGGACTGACAGAACTGCAGTACACAAGTATGGTACTAATAATCCTAATAATACATTTATTATTGTTTTTTTTTTATTTTTATTGGATAGAAATTTTTAAAAAATATATCAATTTTTATTTTCTAGACATCTAAAATGATTTTTTTATTTTTATTCAATAGAAATTTTATACAATTGATTTTTATAGTATGTCATTTACAATAAATATTGCAACCTATTAAAACACTGTTTTGCTTTTCCTTTTGCATTTTGATCAATATTAAATTCTTTACATGCATAATTTATAACATCTATTGTATTTCCCTCAATTTGAAGTTGTCTTTTTAATTCATTACAAATATGTCTCAAAGTTGGTTCATTTTTTTGATTTTGATGTTTTTTTAACAAAAGTAACAAATGATCCAATCGTTGTTCCAATTGATGAACTTTTTCATGCTGTTTTGACAACTCTATTTCTTTCAATGCCAAAGTTTGCTCAAGTAGCAATACTTTTTCATTTGTTTCTACTTCAGACTTTTCATTATTTTTAATCTTTCCTACTACAGCAGCCCCACTAAATTTTGTTCTTGCCCATTGAAGTATAGTAAAATGGGCTTTTTTGAAACGAGAAAGTTCTTTCAAAAGTCTTTCTTTACGTTCATCCTCAGGAACCATATTCCTTGATAACCAGAGATTTTCTTGTTCCTGTGAAAAATCAAAGCAAGAACGAGGGTCATTATCCAATAATGAATCACCTTGTAATTTCCTTATCCAGCTTTTATTTGGAAGATGGCGGTCGCGAATTCTATACTGTGTATTCCAGAGGTATGGAGGAATATCGACACCACAATCAACAACCACACCAAGTACACATTCGTCCTCATTTATTTTCTCTCGACAATTAGCACAACGTTGAAGAGCTTCGTGCACATTCTTGCCCAAGTCAGAGCAGACAACACTGGGACTTGGTGGCCATGGGTTGAATCCAAGATATCGACTTGGAATCATATAACTAGAATTTTGTATACTTTCTTTACAATCTACACATTTAGGGTTAGGGTTCACAGCAAATTTCATTCGTTTACTTTTACGCACACCAGAATCTACTGGATCATCATATCCTAAGAGTACACGAAGGTTGCTACTCATGTCAATGTTTTTGTGGTATTACAAAGGATTAATACAGAAACACAGTTGTGTTGACACCGTGGTGTTGTTGTTGACGAGATTTTTTTCATTTGATTTTTTTTGACGAAGTGTAACGAAGACAAGACGACGATAGTACGTACAATACGAATAGGAGACGCCATCCATCAAAAAAATTTTTTTTTGACCATCAAAATGTTTTTTTTGCGACACAACAGCAATTCGAAGACGGCCACGACAGTATTATTAATTTATAGAGATGGCCCCAAAAGATCCTTTTGTCATTGGACAAGTTGTGTTTGTTCGATATGGTAAAGGGAAAGCATACTCCAGTCCACGAACATCTATCTGGCCAGCAATTATAGAAGATAAGCTAGAGACAGGTTCACAGGATGAAAAGTTTGCTCGCTTCAATGCAGAGTTACGGAACAAGGATGTCCCTGATAACGAAGTATTCTATCGTGTTCAGTGGCTTCACCACTACCATCGAACATCTACTTGCAATGAAGATTACGAATCAACAATTCAAGATGTACCGTCTTTGTCTCTTTTACCATTTTGTCCAAATTTTAAGAAATTTTGGCGTAAAAGGTCTACAATCACATCTGGTGATAAATGGCATAGTGGCACATACTTTGATTATGCAATTCATGAAGCACTAAAAACAGATTCAAAGACAAAAGCCATAGTTCATAAAAATATAGAATCGTGGTGTCGTTATTATAATATTACAAAAAAATCAGATATGAAATATCTAAAAAATATAATAGAACTCAATGTAAACAAAAGTGATGCAAGACACTCAAAACCAAATACATCTAATGCACCGTCAAGGAAATCAAGAAAGCGCAGATTTTCATCTCTTGAACAAGGTATGTCTGGGACACTTTCTACAAGAAGTTTTAAAACAATATTTGAAGCTCTTGGATTGGATCATCTTCCATGTAACAAACAAAATAAAGTTGAAGAGAATAAAATTCAAGGTTTCGTTGATTTAGGATCTGGTACTGGTGATGCTGTTATAGCAGCATCTATTTTACCTGGTCTCTCAACGGTTGATAGTTTTTCCATGGGTATTGAATTGAAATCTGTTGAAGTTGATTTTTCAAAGGCTAAAGTAGAAAAAATAATTAGAAAAGAATTGAACTCTGTCAATGTTGAGCATTCAAAGACGAAAGTAGAAAAAAATAATGGAAACCCAACTCCTAAGAAAAGATGTACTATTAAGTTTACACAGGGAGATTTGATGGAATATACAGAATTGCCACAAGGAACAACTCACGTATATATTTTCTCAGATGGGATGTATGTTTTTTTCATGATGAATTTAGAATTTAGAATTTTTTTGTTTTTTGTTTTTTGTTTTGATAGAAAATTCCATACGTTACGTACATATTTTTTTTACTACAATAAAAAATATTTTTTTCACAATACATGCCAACAGAATTAGTGGAACATATAGCTATACTATGTATTGAATGTGACACATTAAATGGCATTGCAGTTGTAGATAAAGGAAGAGGAGATTCAGGTCTTGTTGGTTTCATTGAGACTTCAGATAAATTTAAAAGTAAAAAGTGTAAAAAAGGAATTTCAATGAAGGGTAGTGGAAGTAGTAAAACAGCAACAATTTTTAAAAGAATATAAATTAAAATAAAAACATAAAATTTTGAAAGTATTTATTTTTCAATAAGTTTAAAGTGCCCGGGGTGGGGTTTCACATCAATTAGCCATTGTACCACTTCCAATATTAAATTAAAACAAAGGTATACAGGAGGCATTTACATTTCTTGTCAATGGAAATAAGGCTCCCATCTATCATAGCCTGGTGCTTTGTTTTCGATTAACCATTGTAATACTTCGAAGTTATGATATGCAGCTGCCTCTAAACATGTAGTTTCATCCCATGGACANGGTGGATCTTGACTTCTTAACCATTTCAATATTTTCAAGTCACCACTTTCAGCTGCATGCGCGCAGGTTCCTACACCCCACGGACAAGGTGGATTTTGGCTTCTTACCCATTGTAACACTCCCAAGTGACCACAATACACTGCATGCTCACAGGTTTCTTCATTCCATGGACAAGGTGGATTTTGACTTCTTAACCATTGTAACATTTCCAAGTGACCACCCCAAGCTGCTGCGTCACACGCATACGTACACCATGGACAAGGTGGATTTTGACTTCTTAACCATTGTAGTACATCCAAGTGACCTTTTCGAGCTGTATCACTAAAGATATCCTTAGGCCAGGGTCTACTCGGATCTTGACTTCTAACCCATTTCAATACTTCTAAGTGACCGTTTTCAGCTGCAATACCACATATTAAATCTTCATCCCAAGGACAAGGTGGATTTTGACTTCTAAGCCATTTCAATACTTCTAAGTGCCCACCTTCAGCTGCACTGTTACACGTATGTTGATCCCAAGGACAAGGTGGATTTTGACTTCTTAGCCAAATCAATATCTTTAAGTTACCATTTCCAGCTGCACTTTTACACGTTTCTTCATCCCATGGACATGGTGGATTTTGACTTCTCAGCCAAATCAATACTCCCAACTGACAAGAACCAGCTGCATAAGAACACGCAGTTGCATCCCACGGGCATGGTGGATTTTGACTTCTTACCCATTTCAATACTTCCAAGTGACCATTTCCAGCTGCATATCGACATGTTAGTTCCTCCCATGGACAAGGTGGATTTTGACTTCTTACCCACTTCAATACTTCCAAGCGACCATCTAAGGCTGCAAGATAACACGTTTGTTCTTCCCATGGACAAGGTGGATTTTGACTTCTCAGCCAAATCAATACTCCCAACTGACCCTTCCAAGCTGCATAAGAACACGTTTGTTCTTCCCATGGACAAGGTGGTTTTTGTCTTCNTAACCACTTCAATACTTCCAAGTGACCATTTTGAGCTGCACTGCTACACGTATCTTCATCCCACGGACAGCGCGGTTTTTGTCTTCGTAACCATTTCAATACTTCTAAGTTACCATTTTCAGCTGCTTCACGACACGTATCGACACCAAGGGAATAGTTGTTACTGGCAACCATTTTGCTTACGAGCAAAGAGAGACACTAATTAATTCACGTGTTTGTGTTTGTGTCTGTGTTGTTTTGGTTTGACAGCTTGCTGTTGGTCAAAAATCTAAGCCCTAACCCTAGCTATGCCAGTCGGATTTATACGATTTTACAACAACATCGCAGTGAAAGTAGTACAACAACAACAATGTTTAAAAGAATATAAATATAAAATTTTGAAAATATTTTTATTGTTACAATAAATAAATACCAAAATATATTTGAAAAAAAAAAAAAAAAATATTCTTTACATTACATGCTTTAAACGTGAACAAAAAAATGAAATTATCTTCCATTTTTTTTTAAATATTTCGTGATATTTCGTATTTGTACCTAATCTATACAGTTGCATACTCTTCAGTACCTTCATTAGTCACTGACAAACGCAATTCTTTACTTTTTTCCAATAAAATCCGATTTTCTTTTTTAATTTGATTAGAATGCATCAAAACAAATACAGTTATAGTTTTGTATTGTGAAAAATATTTTTTTTTTTTTTTTTTTTGTTAGTAAAAAAATCGTTAGGTATGAAATTTTCTATAAAAAAAAAAATGGTAAAAATTATTTTTACCAAAATATTTTGTAGGAAAAAAAACATATATACTAATCAATAGAATAGAACCACCACCTATACCAAAATAAATAATGTTGTTTTGACTCCAAAATGTTGTATTTGAATTTTTGTGATTCGATTGAACATCAAATATTGTAAAAAAATATTTCAAAAAAAAATTCTAAAAAAAATTGTTAGGTACAAAATTTCGTATGAAAAAAACAATTCATAGTAAAAAAAAAAACCTACATTTTTTTCATCATTTTGTTCTGTTATTGGGGGAGTGACGTCCCCATTATTATGTATCGTGAAAAGAAATACTTGTATTATTTGAAATACGTTAGGTACGAAATTGTCTATGAAAACAAAATCAAATGATGAAAACTTGATAAAACACTTTAAAAAAAAAGTGTTGTTAGGTACGAAATTTCATATAAAAAAAAATCATGATAAAAAAAATGTTAGGTATGAAATTTCATATAAAAAAAAATCATGATAAAAAACGTACACGAACAATATTTGAATGACTTGTCACTACAACGTCTTTCGGCTGTATCTCCAATTCATTTTTTAGGTCTTTATTAGTCATTGCAGTTGTTGTTGTTGTTGTTGATGGTAGTACTACTGGTACATTTTCAACAATGACGTCATTTGGATGTAGTTGAGATGTTTCTTCAATGTTTTTGGGATAACTTACACTGGTTTGGTTTTGATCATCAACACCACTGTTTTGATTTTGATGAGTAAATGTATCTATTTCAGTAGTATCATCTACTTTCGTAGGTAAAATATTTGTCAGTCTAGGAGATCGAGGAGATCGAGGAGATCGAGGAGATCGATGAGAACGAGGAGAAGCAATACGTTTCTTTTGACGTTTTCGTTTATGAAATTTTACGGCAAGTTTCGATAGAAAATTATTCTTTTTACTTGTAGAATGTGGAGAGAGAATTTTATCAACACTATTATTTACTCTAGGGCTAGGGGAAGCAACCGTTTGACCATTCATTCGAGGAGAACCAAGAAGTGCATTCTGTTTGTGACGGATATTACGTTTTGCAACTTTAAGCGCAGTTTTATGTACAGCCCTTCTTGCTCTTCTTTGATTTGCGGAGCAACAAGGAGAAATGCCGGAATATAAGATTGCAAAAAGAAATACAAATATATTAATTGTACGTGACATTGCTGTTACTTTTTGTACTCTCGGTATGTATCATATAGTGTTTCAAGTAGTCCAATTGCACTTTTGACTTGATTCCTACAAGGGTAATCCCCTTGTTATTTGGCGTACTAAGGTCTAATACTTGGCTTTGTCAAGGAAGGAATCTCTCTCGGAATCTTTGTAGTAGCTAACTTGTGTTTTTGACAGCTCTCGGAATCTTTAGTAGTAGCAAATGATTAGGTACAAAACTTCGTATGAAAAACATTCCAATGCTCTTGCTGAAAATTGAATATTTGAAAAAGTGCCACGTGTGTGTCAGGTAGCTGTCAAAAATCACGTCGAAGAAAATGACATTCAAGGAATATTCAATATTGAATATATTTTCGGTCACATATAATTATATAATTATATAATTATATAATTATAGATTAAAATGGCATCCCAAACTTTTGTACATGCAATAATATTAATATTACAAGTCATTTCATTAAAGTCTTTATAATTTGTTTTCAATGTACCTTTTATACTCCATCCTTATCGTCATTATATGCTGCGTCCACGGGAGTGTTTTTGATGACGTACTTGGCACGATATCGGAAAGAACTTCGGTTCCAGAGGAAGCTGTTTCAATAGCTCGACGTATTTGCTCAGAAAACAAACTGTGTGGTAATTGTATAGGTAACGTTGCACTACAAGTTTTCGATTCAACGTCTCATAAAGTATCTTTAGGTACAAAAGTTACAGATGAAATATTTGAAGTAATAGACGAAGAGGTGTGTATGGATAGCGCCTGTTCTGCAGATAGTACTAGTAAAACTATATTACAAAATAACAAAACGAAACGCTTCACGGACGTCACTTTTAAAGATGAAACAACGAATAAGACATTTACATTTCAATATCCTTTGTTTCCTCCTGTAAATCCCTGGAAATTCGCAATGGACATTTGTGTAGAAGCTGCAGTAACGAGTAATTCGTGTGTGCAGTTGGCTTTATACCTACAGGATGTATCGCAAGGTTGCCATCAATAATGAATAACTATGAGTATACTATTGAATACCTAATAAAGAACAGAAAACAAAAAATACAACATTTTTCAAGTTTTATTTGCAATTTTTTTTTAAACATATATTGTGTTCAATCATATAATCAATATACTCAACCTTGCCAATATTTATTCATGTACGTTGCTACAACATATACAAATAAAAAGTATCGTACAAATACTATATAATCTCGATAATATATGAATCCATGCACCCACATCTAACTAAATGAAACATTTAGCACAATAATCAACATCTAACTAATGCTGTGCAGGATTTTTATTCAGAGTTCCATCTCTACCTACGGCGAAACCATTCGATGACGAAGCAACAGCGTTGCCATTGTTTGAAGGTAAGCCTACCGACTGTTGTTGGACACCAGCAGCACCCCAGTTTGGCATAGCTGCCATCATAGGTAACTGTTGGTTGTAGGAATTGTATTCATATGGGGAAACTCTAGGTAATGACGGAATGGCGTACCCAGGAGGTTGATTCCAACCAAGTTTATTAACCGAAGAAGTGTTCCCTCCATTGCCTAAAGCATTACGATCAGACGAACTATTTAAACCAGAACCTCCCAAAGGTCCTCCTAATTTAGATTGATCTATTCCAGAGTTCCATGTATTCGATAATCCACCTATAGAATCAGAAAAGCCAACATTTGGGGGTAGTATAAAATTCCCCTGGTTGTTAACTGGCATGTAAGACTGAGTTTGGTTAGGGTTAGCATATTGAAAAGAATTCATGTTTAATGAAGAAATATCAGGCATTGTATCTTTCTGAGGAGTAGTACTATCACCTTTCAAGTCTTTGCTAAGCTGTGACTGTGAGCTATTCGATTTCACATTGTTCCCATTTGAACCATCACCACCTTCAGAAACCTGTTGATTTTTTTTCTGAACTCCCAAGCCTAACGTTGCATCCATATCCACAAAATTCAACCCCATCGCAGCAGCTAATCCCGGCATGTGCATTTCCGGATGAAGAAAGGACTGTTGATCTTGATTAGTATTACCCCAAGCTACGTTACTATTACTATTATTATTAATAAAGTTAGTATTCGAATCAGTTGAATTATTTTGTTGATTGGCGAAACCAGAGTTCAAATGATTTTCATCATTTCCAGCAAAACCACCTAAACCATTTAACATGTTCATACCTCCTAATGGCAAAGTAAGATGATTACCGTTCATGTCAACCATTGGCATTTGCTGAAGATTATTTATAGGCATTGAAGATACTGAATTTGGCCATCCAGTATTTTGCATATTATTCATAAGCATTGGCGGATATGCTCCACCGCTTGCTTGAGGCATCAAACTAGGGGGAGGTACTGGAGCACCCATTTGAGGTACAACAGGCATGATAGGGGGAGAATTCATCGCAGGTGGTGCTACACTTGCCTTAGCAACATCAGCAAAGGACATTGCACCATTGACCTGACGAGTTGTTCGACCAGTCCCCCAAACATTTCGCGTTTGTGCTGGATTAGGTCGCCTTCGCAAACCTGCTTTTCCATCAGATGTTTGACTGACCACTTCTGGTACAACTGTATTGCCTGGACCAACAGACTTTGCTCCATTGAAATTCGTATCATTCGCACCAGTACGTGGTGCAGTTCTTTCAGCACGAGGTACCGCACGTTTAACCTCTACTGCTTTACAATCAATAGTATGCATTTTCTTGGCCGATGCGCTATCTACAGCTGAGATATCAACAAACGTAATGAAACCAAATCCACGTGATTTACCCGTTTCGCGATTGTACATGACTTGAACAGACTCTATTGGACCAAATTGTTCAAAATATTCACGTAAACTGTCGCTACATGTATCGTAATGCAATCCACCAACGAAAATTTTTCCAGGAGTCGGAATCTTACCCAAACGAGCTCGATTTGGGGACATTTTCACAGCATTTTCACCCAAGGTAGCATCATTCTCGGCACCATCAACTGCATTTTTGTAGTTGTTGTTGATAAGAGGAGAAGAGTTTTCACCACCACCAGCTACAGACGAACCCGAAACAGATTGGGAAGAAGGCCCATTATTACCAGCAGAGAAGTTACTTTCAGATGGCTGCGAATTTTCCGAGTTGGTATTACCAGAAGTACTATTATTACCGGAAAAAGTTTTGTTACCATCAGATTTACGAGCTGGTACTGCTGCTTTGACGTCTACGTTACGCCCGTTTAATTTATGCTCTGACTGTAAGATCGCCTTGTTTGCCGCGGAAGTTTCCGCGAATGTTACAAAAGCAAAACAACGAGAACGACGACTGGCAGGATCGCGCATTATGTTTGCTTCTAAAACTTGACCAAAGACGTTAAAATAGTTGCGAATATCATCTTCAGTGGTGTCAAATGAAATTCCCCCGACGAACAAACGTCGGTCCATGGTAACAACGTTGTACTGTGCGGAATTTCCCTGCGCACCTCTACGTTCGTTATCCCACCCACCTTTAGAAGGCTTTTGTCGTCTATGTTGCTTATGATGAGATTCCTGTTTGTGCAACTTTGTCTCATGCTGTTTCTGCTGTTGCCTACGTTGCTGCTTCTTCTTGTGCTGCCCAAGAGAATTCGAGGGGAGGTTGCCATTACCCCACGAAGATTGTAAGTCTGGGTTTTCCATTATATTATATTCCTAATAACTAACTATTGTCGCTATTAAATTACTGTATGTCTTGCTGTTCAAGTTCTATTGATCTAAAAACAATGATAATGAACAAGCGGAAAGTTCAGATATGAACCGTCTGCAGATATTTCTAGCGCACACAGAGAACCAAGCTCCTTCAGCGCGCCACAATCGATAGCCAGTGTAGGACGAATCTACTTAGGTAACAAATTTCGTACCAATTTTGTTTTTACATGAATCGTACCGGCTACACGAAAAAGAAAATGATTGGATCTGTTTTCAAGATCTTAAGAACACGAAATATAAAAAACAAAAGCCGCTTGCGCTTGCTAAATTTTTTATGATGTCCATCAAATCGAAATTGATATTATATATCAGAAAAAGACCTTTTTGTGTGAATCTTCTGTTTTTTTTGGATCTTTATAGCCCAACGCTGTTTGATCATTTGATATAAAGAGCTTTATCAATGACGCTGCTTTATCCAACACAGAAACGCAAGCTATGTAGTTCATCGCATGAATCATCAACGCAGGGGAACGGTAAAGTGAAACGTAGTCGACGTATTCCAGACAATGTCTGGTCAGTGAATCAAAATGGTCTTCAACAGTTCGTTGTTGCACCAGATAACTTTTCTTTTGATCAATCGCAAGACATGATAAATGTGAACAGATGCTTGGGGCATGTGCCATACAGTACTGATAATGCAGTTGTTTTTGATGGAATTGAACGAAAATCAAATTGCACGACTTGTCCATATTGTCGTAATTCCTTAGATAGTTCTTGTTTGGTATGTTCTCACTATAAGTTTGGACTAGCCTCCTGCCCAATTATTAGAGGTACATGTGGGCACTGGATACATCGTTGCTGTGCTCTGCGAATACCACCGCATGGAAAATGCCCACATTGCTGTACCATAGGAGCATTTTCTAATATTACGGATTTACCTAGAAGAGTCATCAGGTGAATACGTTGTAGTGTTCAAGGTGTAAAGGGAATACCATATATAAACAAAAATATGCTAGAATGAAGATAGAGGGTATTATCTAGACTTTATTTCCTAAAGAATAATAGTTATAAAACAGATTTGTATACAATTAAATTGTTGAAATTTTTCCAAGGCTAAGAAAAAAGGATTTCTTAGGGTTAGGAGGAGGATTACTCAAGGATTTCTTCTTTGTTGTAATTATTACATTAGTAGAAACAAACAAAATGTTGAAATTATTTCTACAGTTACATGATTACACAAGCACCATCAGAATCAACATCAGATCCATCATCATCTGAAGAACAACTATACTCAACAAAAGGTTTGTGTTGTGCTTTATTTTGAATATCTCTGACACTGCTTTGTGGTGTTTGATGATGTAATACATTTTTTTGTTGTGTTTGATATATTTTCTGTTTTTTCGGGGTTTTCTGTTTTTTCTGTTTTGATGATTCGATATGTATGCTATGTTTTTGGTTATTTTGGTTATTTTGGTTCGAGGTAGCATTCAAAGATGTTATAGTTGTCGTCGTGTTTTTGTTCCCATGACTAGATTCATTCATTTTTTGAATTTTGTTTTGTTTTTGAGATGAAGATGTACCTTTCATTTGAGCTCTGTGTTGCACGAGATGTTCATTCATTGCATTTCCTATTGAATATATTGCATCCAACAATACTCTAGAAATTTCTTTTTGTTGACAAACTTTAGCAAGATTTTGTACAAAAGCCACAGCAACTTTTGGGTCAATTTTACGTATAATAGAGATATTAGGGTTAGGTATATTTCCTTCCACTATTGATCCTGAGGCGCTTTTTGACCATAACTTTGCATATTGCTTCATAATAATCGAAAATTCAGCCGACCAGTTTTTGACTTTTTCAAGTGTTATATAATGTGTAGGATGGTAAGCATAATTATGAAAAATGTAAAATATTTTTTTTTTTGATGCAACAAACAAACAAAAAAAAAAAAAAAAAAAAAAAAAAAAATTTAAATTTTTTTTTTTAACCCTAACCCTAATAAAACATACAATTTTGTTTCTTTACACTTTTGCTCAATTGATGCTCGTACTGTTGGTGCTTCATTTCCATAAATAGCTAAATGTGTCATAAACTCATAATGATACTTTGCTAGATCTTTCTCTATTGCAGAAATTCTATTTTTATTATTTTGAGATTTCGTGGTGAGAGATGCACAAAAATAATCAATAATATACAAAAGTCCATTTATGTTTTGTGAAGAAATATTTTTTTTTGTTTTTTTTTTTTTTTTGGTTAGGTACGAAATTTTGTATGAATTTCAATTTTTTTTTGTTTGGATTAGGGTTAGGGTTTTGATCAAAACATACGAAAGGATTGACATCGTATTATGCATCAATTTGTGTTCTTTATCAAGTCGTTTAGTATGAGCAGCCATGTATTTTGGAAAAATATTTCAATTTTTTTTTCAATTTTTTTTTTTTTTTTTTTTTTTTGGGAAAAAATTTTCTAACAAAAAAAAATCCAAAAAAAAAAAAAAAAAAAAAAAAATTTTTTAGGTTTAGGTAAAAAATTTCGTACCAAAAAAAAAAAAAAAAAATTAAATTTGAAATTCATAATGAAAACGTACATGTGGATTACCAGCAAGTAATTCTAATGTTCCTGAAGCTTCTTTCATAATTTCTCTTGGACTCATATTCAATACTCCAGCAGCTCTGTGACAGAAGAGTCTCGCAGCAACCTCTGGTGCCAAGGGTGGTAAATTGATGACACGTTCAGTAGTACCTTAATTGTGGAAAAATATTTTTTTTTTTTTATGGAAAAAAAAAAATTGTTAGTTACTACTGTATACAATTTCATAACAAAAAAAAAAAATATTTCAAAATTTTTTTTTTTAGTTTCAAAAAAAAAAAAATTGTTAGGTACAAATTTTTTTTTTTTCCTATAAAAAAAAAAAAAAATACAAAAAAAAAATGACATTATAATGACATACCTGTACATCGCCCAACTAATTTACTACTAGTAACAACAATTTTAACATATCGAGTGTTCTTCAATATAGTTGATATGAATGATTGTAACGATTTCACTTTGATATCTGAGAGTTTATATTTTGTGTAAAAATTTTGAATTTTTTTTTTAAATTGTTAGGTACAAAATTTACTACGAAAAAAAAAATCAAATTTTCAAAAAAAAAAAAAATGAATTAAAAAAAGTACACTACCATTACAATTTTTATCTGTACTGTTTGTATACGATTCGACGAGGCTATTATCTAGGACAAGTATCATTCTTTTCATTTTTAAAACACCTAACAATTTCCAAATCTCTGTATGAATTTTACCGTCATTTTCTTGAGACAATTTCATATTTTTTTGTACACTAGGGTTAGGGTTAGGGTTAGGGTTAGGGGTAAGACTCATATTGTTAGGGTTAGGGTTATCTGAAGAATGTGTTGATTGTATTTTTGAATAAATTACGTTTTCACTTTTGTCGGTGTACAGTTTTGTGGGTGTGAATACTGCTGATACATGATGACCAGGATAACGTCTGATGTTTCGATTATTTTGATTATTTCGATTATTTTGATTATTTTGATTATTTTGATTATTTTGATTACTTTCACTAGGGTTAGGGTTATTTTGATGAGTAGGGTTAGGGTTATTTTGATGATTTTGAAGATTTTGATGATTTTGATGATTCGGTACAAAATGTAATAGACGTGGGAAATAAGAAGACAAAACACGAATTAAATCTCTCCATAATGTTGATGGTGATCGCAATACAACAAAAAAAACGCCATCTTCACCAATTTTGTGTCTTCTTTCGATAAAATAATGCTGCCTATACTTTAGGACAATATTTAAAAAAAATCAATTTTTTTTTGTTAGGTACAAAATTAACTACGAAATTTAAAAAATAGATTTCAAAAAAATTCAAAAAAAAAATTCAAAAAAAAATTAGGAAAATTTTGGAAAAAATTCAAAAAATGATTTTTTTTTGTTAGGTACAAAATTTCGTATGAAAAAACATACATGGCTAATGCCAATGCTGTCTTTCCAGCACCAAAAGGTGCCGTTACAGTTACTAATCTAAACCTCAAAACATCTGCAATGAGTTGTTGTAGAACAATAGTTCGTCCAATAAAACTATCAGGTAATGTTGGTAAATTGTTGATTGGTAGTTGAGGTGTTTTATCTTGCAATGCACAAGTTGAGGAATTTGCTTTCGGTGCATCTGCAAATATTCGTCTGTTATGGTTGGCTGACTGTGGCAACAATAAGAATTTCTTACTTTCTAAAACACCATCTGGAACATCCGGGCTTGATAACACAGCAACGCGACCAATATCAAAACTTTCACTCACAGTTTTCCCAGCAATTAAAGCGAGATAGAATGCACGTGTAAACGTCAAAGCAGCGCGATCTCGGACTCTAGCATCCACATTGACACAAACTACGTGTCGAATACCAGCGGCAACAAAAGCATCTCCAGCTCTTCGACTATAACACGCAGACACAAGAACTAACTCCGTTTCTGTTTTACCTCCTGCAGCAAATATTGCTCCAAGGACAGAAACGTCAACAGCGTGAACGCCACCTCTACCGTCCTCAAATGATAAAAAATCAGGATGTCCATGGCCTGCATAATGAATCACTCTAGAACCCAAAGTAAGACATGATCGAAGTGAATCTGTGGTAGCAGGCAATAATGTTGTTTCTAAACATACGCCAACTGACTCGGCTCCTTCTTTTATCGTGTCAAGCAGTATTTGTCTCTCTAAGGCGAAGTTGAGTGAATCAAGTGCAATGATCTTCCCTGACTTGTCAGCAGCCACGAGAGGTGAAGCAAATAATGCAGCAAATCGACTAGAAGCAGGCATTATATAGTCACTATTTGCTTAATAACAGAACTAGAGTGTTTTTGATTCTTGGCATTGCCATATTTTAATAGGAATATACACTGGAGTAATCCTTGATTTATTTAGATTACGGTGTGTCAGGTAGTGTAGCTATTGGTGACTGGAACTTCGATCAATATATATTCTGACACACACACACACGTGTAAAAATCGTAACTGTAACTGTAAATTTGAAATTGAAATCGCAATGCTCTTTAAACTTCGCTCAGCGGTCAGAAGCCAGTTCGAGTTCGGCGAGTATTTGATTATACCTTTGAGTTCGGCGGTAAGATAGTTTCAAGTACTAGTACAGTACCTATCGCTGCCCTATCGCTACTGTATAGCAACATACAATATAAAACTTCGAGTGCTGTAGGCAAATACTGTGTTTTAAGGTATTCCAACGAACTATGGAATATGTTACTATGCTTTTTTATTTAGTTTCAATGATCCTTTTCGTTGACACCTTGTTTTTTGTAACAAGAAATCATTTTCAAAAACGTCGTGAGGATTATCATAAAAGCGTTCAAAGAGAACTTGTATCTGGCCTACAAAACAACCTAAACATTCTCGAAGATCAGATTATTAATGAAATGGGAAAACTGAGCAATATCTATAAATTAGAGTATGAAAAAGAGACAGAGCGATTTGATTACATACATGCTAGTGAGAATGAATGTAATAAACTGAACGCGAAATTTAAAAAACTTAGGAACCAGACAAATAATGCGATAAAAGCAAAGGCACAAACGTTTGAGCAAAATGTTTGGGAGGAAGTGAAAAAGTGCAGAAAATCTTTTGCTATGGCTATGGATATGGATGAGCCAACGTTCGAGAAACTCCATGTAGGGGCAAAAGTAATAAAACCGTTTTTAGTCGAACAAAGGGTTTTTTATAGTAAACGTGTCGAAGCGCAAAGAGCTCAAAAACGTGCCAAACGACCTGCCAAAGGAGCTACAAAGGATGCAAAGCGAAGTCGAGCCGCAAAAGCTGCTGCAAAGCAAAAGCGTGACGCAGCAGCTGCAAGTCCAAAGCTAGCAAAAGATGAAGCGGCAAAAAGCGAGCAACTAGCCCCTGAAGAAGAAATAACTGAAGCGTTTGTTATGAGATATAAACCAATGATCAAAGCACTTAACTACATGTTTCCATTTAGTTGGGCAAGGTATAAACAAGATAACATCGCTTTATTACAAACTGATACAACCAGTGCATCAACCAGTGTCTATCTAGAACCGGAACCCGAACTTGAAGGAAGTGAGAGAAATTTAGTTCCTTGGTCAATTAAACATGTGGACAAAGAAGAGGTTGATGATCCTGATATATTAAAAATGAAGACCAATGGAATGTTTGAAGTATCCGAAAATGTCAGAAAATGGCTGAGCAGAGCAAGTGCATCAGACGTTAAACAATTTGACGCAGTCATCGAAAAACTTAAAGCAGGACGAATTTATAAACCTATCCATGGTTATTCTGGGGCTTTTCAAAAAAATCTTCTTGAATTTAGATTGGATCATAAGCGCAGAGTGTACGTTTTCATTACAAATTAATCATTATTATTAATCTATTTTTTTTCATACAAAGTTTTGTAGCTAACAACTTTTGTTTTGGAATATTGTTCAATGTTATATACTTTATGAAAATGTTCGACAAGTTCAAACAAGACGTGAAGATGAAAATCTACCACCACTCTTCATAATTTGGAATATTGTTGATAATCATGATCATATAAGCAAATTATCTGAACGGGTCGCTGATGATCACAAAGCAAAATCAGCAATTTTACATCAATTGCGTGGTACAGAACTACAACCAGAACCTGAGCTAGGGAGTGAACAACAAAAACAACAAAATATATCTGTACAATGGGGCGATGGTATCACCAAATTATATTCTTTTTCTATCGACGCTAGCTCAGAAATTTACGATGATTTTGAAAGTTGGATAAAAGATCTTCATTTATCAAAGGAAGAGGAGAAGTTAGTAATATTTGATAAAGGTTTTCTAGCCATTCAAGCTCGAAGTGGTAATGGTAAATCAATCATTCTTTTACGTCGCATGCTTTTATTAGCTGCTAAATTTCGTTCTGAATATGATGAAGTTGAACCTAAACAATTGGGAATGGTAGAAGTAGAGGCGGAACCTAAATTTTTGGGAATAGATCCCGAACCTGATGATCGTGTAGTTCCAGTAAAAAGACCATTTCGTCAAGCTTTCATTGCAAAATCGCGTAATTTAACAAAATCATTTGAAGAAAAAGTTCCTGAAATAGTACGAAAAAGTGCTATTGCTCCTATGAATTTTTTATCTATCGAAGAATTCATTGGTAGTTTGGAGAAGAGCGATGCTATAGATACCCCAAAACGAGGTAAATATATAACATTTAGGGACTTTCAAAAACATTATAATACATCTTTTGCAAACAAAGAGCAGAGCGATGCATTTTCAGCTATGGTTGTCTGGGCACACATTCAATCTTATATTAAAGGATCAAACGAAGCTTTTTTAAAACATTCTCCTCTTACACGAGAAGAGTATTTAAAATTAAATACTCGGAAAATGATGATTGGATCAGATGAAATGAACATTATTTACGACATATACGAAACGTATAAGAGGAAGAGTAAGGAAATATTTAAAGCTTCATGTTATGATGAAGGGGATCGTGTCCTTTTCTTGTCAGGTATTGAATTTGATGTTGAACATTCACCATTTTCTCGTTTGTATCTTGACGAAGTCCAAGATGTGACTACTGCACATTTCCGATTACTGGCGAAAGCTGTGGGTAATAATGTAAATAATCTTTCGATTGCTGGAGACATTGCTCAACAGGTAACTCCTGGAGTGATTTTTAACTTTAAAGACATTCGCAGTGTTGCATATCATATTCGACAAGAAAAAGAAAAAAGTGTGTCAATTCCAAAGCTACAAACATTATCAGTGAATTATCGGACTCATAATGGGATACTAAATCTTGCTTCATCATTTATTCAAATTTTAGAAAACCATTTTGAATTACAAAAAAAACCTCTAGATACATGTATGAATAAAGGTCCACTTCCTCAGATATGGAAAACAACTGAAAAACAATTTAAAATTGAATTGGGAGATCAACCAGATTCTGTGCTTCTTTTCTTAGATGAGGAGAGTCGAACACGTTTTGAAGCTACGTATACATCTGATGATGGTATGAAACCAACAATCACAACTTTGAGTACCTTTGAAGCCAAAGGCCAAGAATTTGATAATGTCATCATTGTAAATTTATTCTCATCATCTATGCTAGGACCAACTGCGTGGAAGTTAAACGTTGAGAAATTTTTACAACGAAATCCCAAGAAAAAACATGTTTTTGAATATGAGTTGAGGATATTATATACGTTAATCACGAGGTGTCGTCGGAATCTCTTTTTTGTTGAGCTTGAAGACGATACTGACGCGAAAAGAACAAAAACAAATAATTTCGCTTTTCAATGGATGTTACATCAAAAACTTGTAACAAAATATACAGAAAATGAAAAAGCACCATTGTCGATGATTAATTCACTTCAAATGAATGATGTAGAAATTGTCGAACGTGCAGTTACCTTTATGACCATGTATGTTTTATTTTTTTTCAATTTCGATTTTTTTTCGTACGAAATTTTGTACC
>LT635996.1:0-25473 GCA_900128565.1 Stramenopiles sp. TOSAG23-6 | reverse complement strand
GAAAAATATTTCAAAAAAAAATCGTTAGGTACAAAATTTCGTACGAAAAAAAATCATACAAAAAAAAAATAAAACATACATGGTCCAACAGTGAGACGTAGTGTTTTTTTTTTCTTTTCTGGTAATTTATTTCTCAAAGCATACATAGATTCTGAAACATTATTTCAAATATTTGATTTTTTTGTTAGGTACAAAATTGTATACGAAAATTGAAAAAAAAAAAAATTCGATATTGAAATGAAAACGTATATTGCTTGGAAATCTTCTAGACCTCCCGAGAGAAAAAAATCATACCATCCTGCGACAATGTGCATTGCAGGAATACACATTGATGTTTCTTTATTTGAGCTATTCTGATATGAATCGTCGGTGGTCATAAAACATTTCGTGTTCGGAGATAAATCACAAGCAGGAGGCATGTATTTTGGAAAAATATTTCAAAAAAAACAACTAAAATTTGTTAGGTACAAAATTTTTATAAAAAAATAAATTCGGAATAGAAAAAGAATAAAACATACATATCTTGCCAAGCTTGATCTGTAGAAAGAATCCCCGGAGTCATTTTTCTAAAGAATCCAATAGGATATTTCGTTCCCATGACTAACTTATCCAATAATGTATGAAATATATAAATGATACTAGATATGAAAAACTATAACTGTAAAGAAATATGAAGTTTAACTGTAAAGAAATCCTATTTTTTGTAATAAATTAGAAATACAGCCTCGGCCAAAGGTCTCGAGAGGAGCGCAGCCTTGTATCCAGAATGTTCAGCATGTGGCACAAATACTCTATACATGCCATGAATCTTACCAAGGAGAGAGATATTTGGTTTTATCATCCGTAAAGCATGTATTGTAAAAAAATATTAAAAAAAATGTCAGAAACAATCTTTTTTTGAAAAAAAAAATAAATTTGAAATTCATGATGAAAACAAAAAAAAATAAATTTGAAATTCATGATGAAAACAAACATGGTACATCCATCTCAGCGATAGTTCTAGAGCAAAGATTCCACCAGGAAATATTACAGTGTATAAATTTGTACATGAAATAACTGGTACTGCTGCAACTAAATTTTTAGGACGACCGCAGCCAACAGCAGCCCAGGCAAGTATTGTGAAAAAATATTGTTTTTTTTTGTTTGTAAAAAAAATCGTTAGGTACAAAATTTTCTATGAAAAAAAAATAAATTCGAAATGAATCATGAAAACGTGCATTAATTCCGACATAAGACAAACCAACCGCGACAACTTTACCGTTGCTCCACGATTGCTTCACGATCCAATCTATAGTCATCCGAGCATCTTTCTTTTCGTGTTTCATTGGAAAGAAATCTGCCTGATTCTTTTCATCATTTTGACTTGCGTCCCGACCTCTACAATTTTGAGTAACTACATGAAAACCACGTTCTGCGTAGAAAGTGGCAAGACTTTCAATTCTTTCTTTGGTATATGGAGTTCGGATCATTACGGTAGTACGTTTTTCAATATTCGAAGATGCAGTGTTTCCCTCAATATAACCTTGGGCCAAAAATAAAAAGCATGAAAAGGGATAGTTATCGAGAAGCAGTTCCATATCATATTGTATGTACCTGTGTGTTGGATTTGGAATGCTCATAATAAAAGATACGACACATCGCGATAGGTCCTTCAAATGTATTGAAACTGAACTAGGCAAGAAGACCCACCTGGATGAAATATCCAACGTATATGATAGATACCAAAGTTGGATATAGTAAAGCATATTTCTGCCTCCCTTAGTCGCGATAAAGAAAATGCTTACGAAGATTGTCAAAATGTTTAGTCCCAAAAGAACAAATAACGATAATGGTACATAGACTGCAGCGTAAAGCAAGCTATACCGTGAAATAGGAGTGAGCTTCGCAACACCATCAAAATCACCAGACTTTGACTTCATTATATTCAACAAGAAAGGATTTTGAGGATTCAACAAGAGACTAAGTCTTGACTCTTGAGACTCTTCGACTACGGTCGATTTCGATTTGATTGATTGTGTTTACTTTTTTTATTGGCCGGAAACCCTAACCCTAACGAATCTCGATGAATAATCGTACTCGACATTGTTGACATCAACAATCAACAAATTTAAATTGTCAAGTAAAATACGCAATTTACGAAATTTCTATTATTTGTCTTTATAAATAACCTAATTTATATGATTGAAAATATGTAGTTTTAAATTTATATAGTAGTTTATTTTTTTGAATCTTTTTTTTATACTCCTATACATTACTTTCTTTTACTTTTTTTTTTCGTAGTAAATTTCGTACCTAACATTTTTTTTTCCATAATTTCTTTTACTTTTTTCTCTTTCAATAATAATTTCCCATAAAACAAACCAATCAAACATTATTAATCGGACTTTTGACCTAATTTTGTATCTCTTTTTTCCAAATGAAGACGAAGTATTTTCATTGTTTTCTGAAATCCATTTAAAACATCATGAAACGTAAGCATGCTAGTTTTGTAATTAAAGGAAGATGTATTTTGGAAAAATATTGCAAAAAAAAATATTTAAATTTGTTAGGTACAAAATTTCGTTATNAAAAANAANTTCATANAAAAAAAAAATAAAACATATTAAAAAAATATTCTTGATTCGAAAATTGGTTATGAGAAAAACGTACATGAAGATTGTAGTATAGAAGAATTCGTCCAAAATGAGGAATTTCTTGGTATACGAAGCATGTATTGTCTAAAATTAGCACCATTCACACCACAAAAACGACGTTCAATTAAACCTATTTTTGCAAGACATCTACCAAATATTTTCCAGGATATTGTTTGTTCATACGAGTCAAAAGGAATGGCTGCTAGTACTTTTCGAGGCCTGAGATCTAACTTTACCATGCGCAATATTATCAATCCCATTGGATCAACATTGGAGTCTAATAATAGATCCCAAATATCAGGATTTTTTTGAAAGTAATCCGTTGCATATTCCCAATCGCTCATGTCTCTATCATCACCGCTGACTATTTTGCTATCTAGAGAAGCCACATTGTCATTATTATTGTTACATGTCTCATTCCTTTTGCTGTTAAGATATTTTGGTCTTTTACTATCTATAGAAATCAATGTTTGAGATTTAGGCAAATAGCCTCCACCTGCCAATGAAAATAATTTATCTCTTTGATTTAAAGGAGTAAACTTATTATTCCATTCAGTATTGTACTCTGTATAATTTTCTGGGTTAGACCAAATATCATTTAATAATACGACTCTTTTTTTGGTAGTTTTATTCTTTGGGTTTTCTTTTCCATTCTTCAAAGCTTTGTTGCCACTTTCGGTATTTTCACTTGATGTTTTTTTTAATTTTGTTTTCAACTGAAAAATCGTTCTATTCATGTGCTTTGTCTTTTCATTTAGTTCGTCTTCTTTTTTTCGGATTTTACTTTTTAGCATTGCAACTTCAGTCACATGTTTGGATGCAGCTACTTCTGCTTTGTTTCGATGAAGCTTAGCCCTACTTCTCATCTTGTTGATATTTCGTCGATGATCATCTATATTACTACGATGCTTTGTTTCTAAACCTGTAATTTTGTCTTCATATGCACGTTTTTGATCTCGCATAGCTTTCTCTAAAGCAGCAATTTCAGATTCATATCTGTTTTTCTTTTTCGCGAATTCTTCATTATTACTTCTTCTTGAAACCATTATCGATTGATATTTTGCCTCAGCTTCAGCATTTTTTTTANGGTATCATGTTTTTGATCTTGCATAGCTTTGTTAAGAGCATCAATATCAGATTGATGCTTTTTTTCAACTTCAGCCAGCTTCTTATCATCTGTTTTGCTGATGTCTGATTGATATTTTGCCTCGGCTTCAGCAATTTTTTTACGATATGCATGTTTTTGATCTTGTATAGCTTTATTAAGAGCATCAATATCTTTATTAAGAGCATCAATATCAGATTGATACTTCTTTTCAACTTCGGCCTGCTTTTTATCATCTGTTTTGCTGATGTCTGATTCATATTTTGCCTCGGCTTCAGCAATTTTTTTATGGTATGCATGTTTTTGATCTTGCATAGCTTTGTTAAGAGCATCAATATCAGATTGATGCTTCTTTTCAACTTCAACTTCCTTTTCATTATCCGCTTTGATCTCTGATTGATGTTTTGCTTCTAAAGCTGCAATCTTGTCATCAAATTCACGTTTTTGATCTTGCATAGCTTTTTGAAGAGCATCATTATCAGATTGAGCCTTCTTTTCAACTTCATCTCCCTTTTCATTATCCGCTTTGATCTCTGATTGATGTTTTGCTTCTAAAGCTGCAATCTTGTCATCAAATTCACGTTTTTGATCTTGCATAGCTTTTTGAAGAGCATCAATATCAGATTGATGCTTCTTTTCAACTTCAACTCCAACTTCCTTTTCATTATCCGGTTTGATCTCTGATTGATGTTTTGCTTCTAAAGCTGCAATCTTGTCATCGAATTCACGTTTTTGATCTTGCATAGCTTTTTGAAGAGCATCATTATCAGATTGATACTTCTTGACATTTTCAAGCAGCTTCCCATTATCACTACTCTTTGGTAATAATGCCAATTTATGTTTTGCTTCTAGAGCTGCAATTTGTTTCTCATATAAACGTTTTTGATCTTCCGTAGCTTTGTTCAAAGCTTCAATATCGGATTGATACTTCTTTTCAGCTTCCACAAATGCTTTAGCATTACCAGTCTCTACTTTATGCTTTGCTTCTAAATCTGCAATTTTTTCATGAAATCTGTGTTTGTGAAACTTTATAGAAGTGTTCAGAGTATCTATATCAGCTTGATACTTCTTCATCGATTCTACGGATCTGTCGCTATCACTTTTGTGCTTCGCTTCCAAAGCTAACATTTTTTCATGATATCTATGCTTTTGATCCGCAATAGCAGAAGTAAGACTGTCAATATCAGCCTGATACTTTGCCTCCATTTTGACAATGTCTTGACCGTGATGCTCACTGGACAACATTTCTTTTTCATGTTCTGTTTTTAGAGCTGCAATCTTTTCATCGTGTGTTTTTTTTTGATCTTCTATAGCTTTTTTAATCGCTAAAATATCTGATTTATACTTCTTTTCAGCTTCGTCAAATTTTTCTGTACGACTTTTGCTAGACTCCAAGACTGATTCATGTTTTGCTTGTAAAGCTGCAATCTTTTTGTGATACACGTGTTTTTGTTCTTGTATTGCAGTGTTTAGAGCATTAATGTCAGATTCACACTTCTCTTTTATATTACTTTTTTCAATTTGATGAGTCTTTTTTATATTGTCTAGAGTGTTTTGTAATTTTTCAATACTTAATTTATGCTTTTGTTGTATTTCAACCAAGTTTGTGGTACTTCCAGTTTTTGCTTTCATTGAACTCATGTCAGCATCATAACTCTCTTCAAGCTTTTTAATTTTCTCTTCGAAGTTAAACTTTTGACGTTGATTGGCACCATTCAGTGCACTGATTTTGGATTCGTATTCCTTCTCTAGCGTAAGCATTTTTTCGTTTTGACGATGCTTCATATTTTTGATGGATTCATTTAGGCTATTCATATCAGCCTCGTGTTTGCTTTGAAGTTCTTTAGTTTTTTCATTGTACCTATGCTTTTGCATCTTTATTGCACCATTCAATGCATCAATATCGGATTGTGTATATGTTTTTGCTTCTGATATCTCCATATTATCGAGCGCTTTTACCCACAGCAACTACTTGAATAATATTCTTTGCTTCAACAACGTAGTAGTAGTACCAACGAAGTGGACAAAATAGGAAAGAAATGAAAGCGTCTATTATAAGTCGTACGTAACGGTTAAAAGAAATATAACCGTCGGATGGTGGATTTGAAGATAGTATACTCTCCTACTACTACACTACAAATACAGTAGATCTACTCATTATAATTAGTACTAGTAGCCAATTCAAGCACAACAAACACTCAGACGCAAAATACTACTAGTGAAGAATATGGCTGATAGTTCTGAAGCCCGAGAATATTTAAAAACAACTGTGTTCAATGAAATAGTATCTGGTCTCACACAAATGGGTTTATCGAGACCCGAAGATCCGCACTTTTATCTCGGAAAGTTTCTTTTATCAAAGGCTAAAACAAGAGTAAATTCAATCATTCTATCAAATGGCACAAAAATAGAGATAAGTAGCGAAGCACATATGGTTGATAAATTAGTATTTCCGGAAAAAACGCGGGAGAAAAATAAAGTAGTGGTTGGAATGCAAAACAATCTAGGTAAGACCCAGACACCAAAAGTTGCTCAAGAAGAGAGTGAATCAAGGGCAGCTCGTAAATTACAGAAGATTTTTCGAGGGAGCTTGACGAGATCATTTTTTGGAAACCTTAGAAAAATGTATATGAGTAAATTTATGGGATTATTCGAACCTTTGACTGAAGATGATATTGATCAAATAGGTCATGGTGATGTAGTTATGACATTAACTGCAACCGAGATGAACAATTTATCAAACGAGCGATGGAAGGAAGTTTTTGAAGACAAATGGAAACAATGTAAAATAGATTACCCGAAATGGGCAGGGGTACTTGCGGAAGTTGATGGAGATGATGGACAAGGAGTTGACGAGTCAGATTCCTCTGTCAAAATTAAAGTCTACACAGAGCTCTCACCAAACTTACCTATTATCGACGGTGGAGCATGGTGGCCAATAGAATTGCTAAGTATGAAACCACCAGAAGCCAACGTAGACAAACGAGAGCTACACGACGCAGTAAGAAATAGAAAAGATCGAGCATAAGGACGAAAATAATTCCGAAAAATGTTTATTCCATAAATAAAGTATTTTGTTTCAAACTACCTGGAGCAAAATCGGCTTTACATTTTTTTTGCCTTCGACGCATTATTTTTTCTCATTTGATTTCTTCGCCTAGGTTTACCCTTTGTGCTTGTGCCTATTATTATTCAGTTTAGAGCTATAAGCTTTCTGAAAGTTTTCTTCTAATTGCTTTTGCTTTTTCCCCTCCGTCTCCATCATCTCCTTCGACAACTTCTTCAGGATTTCTAACGATGCACTTTTATGTTTCTGCTTTTTTTTTCTTTTACCTATTTTAAAACGAAAAGCCTTCTCAAATTCTCTTTCTTCTCTTTGTTCCTGCAAAACATTCTCCGGATTCTCATACTTTGCTTCTTGTCTAATGTATTCCTTCAGCTTATTAAACCTTGCATGTATTTCTGAATCCTGATTTTTACTTTCATCATTATTAGAACGGTCTTCCGGTTTAGATTTGTTTTTATTAAAGTCGCCATTCTCCACTTTGTCTAATTTCACTTGATTCTCTAGATTAGGGTCATCCATACTTGACATCATCATTTTAGATTCGCTTTTACCATTCTCTATTTTACTTGATTCCACTTCTCTCTTCGGTTCAACTTTAGCTTTTTTCTCGGCTTCCATGTTAATCTCTTCCATCATTTTTTCTGATCTAAGCTGTGCTCTTTGTGATATATCTAACGTATTACCATTTGATACCTTTTCCTCAAAGCGATCTGAACTTGCTGTGATCGAGTGAGGTGCGTCTGATGAGGCCTCATTCCCTTTTAGACTTTTCAAACTTTTCTTCATCATTTTATTAGCTTTTTCTTGTTCTTCAATTTGTTCGGTTAAAGTTCTTTCAGTGTCATTGTTGTTTTTCGTGTTTTTAAATCTCATTTGGGGTGCAGCAGGTTTTTTTTTGAGTGTATTGCGATTAGTAATATCAATAAAGTTCGAGTTTTCCTCAATGACGTTACCAGCAGCATCAACAATATCTGGTGTTGTTTCCGTCACTATTGAATGATGATGCTTTGATTGAACGCACATGACTAATATGCTTATGATGATGTTGAATAAATATTTTTCAAATTGTTGCATATTACTGGAATATTAATGATTTCAAAAACTCAAAAGTAACGATATCCTTATTGATATCACTTTGTTTACTCGATCCTTGTCTCTTTGGATTTCAGATTTGAAATGTTTTCAAAAATCTTCGGATAAAATACATACGCAAACCTGCTTGTCTAGCTTCCCCTTAAAAAAACTGCGAATGACCGAGAGTACCGAGCCGTCGCACAAGCCAAGTCAAGAAGTACTTCTTTGATTATCTACATACTGCAGCTATTGAAATCAGATTCTATACTTGCTCTGCGTCATTTACCTAATAATCAAGTTCCCGAAGAACCCTAGAAAATTCCACTGACACCCCTTGAAAACTCCGCTGACTGGACAATACCTACTCTACAAATCAACTAGAAATATAACTCGCAATGGCTGGTTTTGGGGGATTTGGAGGTGGTAGTACCTTTGGCTCGACAGCACAAAGTTCACCACACAATCCAAATGGAGATTACGAAGTATCTCCGGGAGTTCTCAAGGACTCAGTTTCATCGCTTGCATTTGCTCCAACGAACAATTTTCTTGTTGCAGGTACTTGGGATAATCAAGTTATGCTTTGGGATGTTCAACATCAAGGATCAAATATACAGGCTCAAGCAAAGGCTGCTATTAAGCATCAAGCTCCCGTCACGGATGTTTGTTGGTCGAAANATGGNACAAAANGTATTTNCATCGTCCTGTGATAACACTGCAAAGATGTGGACTCCTGGTCAAAATCAAGGCGTGCAAATTGCACAACACGCAGCCCCTGTTATTGCTGTTCGATATATTGAAGAATTAGCACAATCTGTAGTAACAGCGAGCTGGGATAAAACAGTAAAATATAACGATCTTCGTACACCAGGCAAGGTTGTAATGCAGTATCAGCTTAACGAACGCGTCTATGCTATGGATGTATCTTATCCCTTAATGGTAGTTGCATTAGGTGGTCCTCAAAGAGAAATTAAAATATACGATTTGCGTAAACCCCAAAATGCATTTCGGACTATGACGTCCCCTCTTAAATTTCAAAGTTGTTGTATTTCATGTTTTACAGATAAGACAGGTTATGCAGTTGGCTCAATTGAAGGCAGAGTGGCGATTCAGCTTATTGAAGATAAAGTTGATCCGAGTAAAAGTTTTGCTTTCAAGTGTCATCGACAGAACGCCGATGTTTATCCAGTTAACTCAATAGCGTTTCATCCTCAGTATGGTACCTTTGCCACTGCAGGCGCTGATGGTTGCTTTAATTTTTGGGATAAGGATAGCAAACAGAGGTTGAAATTTTTCAAAAAATGTAATCAACCCATCACAGCGACTGCTTGGAATGCAACAGGTCAATTATTTGCTTACAGTGTATCATACGACTGGCATAAGGGCAGGGAATATCATAATCCAGCGACAGCAAAAAGTCATATATTAATTCATCAAACTCCAGAAGCGGAGATTAAACCAAGACAAAAAAAATAACATGAAATTTTTATTGTGTTTTTCTTTATTAAACTTCAATATTAGATAGTATTTCTTTCTACGTAATTTATTATTGTATTTTTTATTTTCGTTTTTTATTAAATAGTTAGCGTTTAGTATATATTTAAAATGCACTTCTTCAAACCCAATCGTCTTCTTTGATATACACATAACCAAATAACTTTTTCATTTTTTGGCGACCAAAATAACCACGAACAATCGGACACATTAAAGTTGCTGCTTTCTTTCGAGCAACTTGCTTTTGTTTCTTATCAAACGTCAAGAGTTCCCGAAAATATTTTCTTGCTCGGTTACCACGTTGTAATCTCTGAATTTTCAATGCACTCATGTTAAATGCAATTCTCCTTTGTGATACAACCATAGTTGCTCTTTGTCTTCGAAAGATTGATTGAATACGAATGGTAACGTAATAGCGAGCTTTAACCCTTTTTCTATATTCTTCACGTAATCCCTCAGCCACGTATTGTGAAAAAATATTTAAAGTTTGAAATTCGTTAAGTACAAAATTTGGTAAAATTTGTTTTTGAAATTCCTGATGAAAACGTACACAAGCCTTGCTTGTCTTCCTCTCTCCCATCGCTGTGTATTAATTGCAGCTTCTAGAAGATCTACTTTTGCTTTTGCAATAGCTGCAACCATTACCTTCCGTATTCGTTGACCATTCAACCTTCGCCAATGTTTCTGAACAAATGTATTGTGAAACATATTTTTTTTGTAAAATTTGTTAGGTACAAAATTTGGTACGAAACAAAAAAACAAATTCATGATGGAAACGCACATGTAGCAGACTCTCGCCGACGGCCTTCTAACCTAGTCAAAAGTGCAGTAACTTTTGCTAAACAATCTTGATTTGCCCGGGAATGTGAATATATATTGTGAAAAATATTTTTATTATTGGAAATTTGTTTAGGTACAACATTTGGTACAAAAAAGTTTAGGTAAAAATTAATGATAAAACGTACATACTGTATTACCATTTCTATCACTTCTGTCACATTTGGCACCAGCTTTGATAAGATAAATGCATGTGGCACAACGACCTTGAGCTGCTGCTTGTATAAGTGCTGTCTGATCTTGAATATCTACATGTACACTGAAAAGATATTTCAAAAAATCGAAATTTGTTAGTTACAAAATTTGGTACAAAAAAAGTTAAATGCGAAATTCATCATGAAAAACGTACAAGATCCAAATCAGCACCAGATTTAACTAAAATTTGAACTGTGCCCAAGTGTCCAAGAAGAGCGGCAGTCATGAGTGCATTTTTACCATCACGGCCCTGCCAATCTATATTTACATTCTGACGTATTAGTTGCATCACACCATACTCATTACCAAGTCTACTCTCATGAATGAAACGTTCTGCCATTTGAACTGCATCCATCTCCTTCTTTAATCGTTCAGCTCGACTTTGGATAGCCACAGGAAGAGGCGCTAATTTTGTATTTTTTTTGATTTTCGCCAATTCTGTCGTTGAATTATTATTTGATGTATTTTTTTGTAATTCATCTCTCGGTTTATCTGTAACTTCATCAATTTGCTCTGCAAATGGATCTGCATATTTTACTATCTCATATTCGTCGTAATTTTTTTCTTTAATTTCCTCTCCTGGGTAAACAAACAAAGGACCAAAGTTTGGCCAAGGACGACAGGGAGGAATGCACCGGCAACGCAAGAATTGTCGAGGTCGTGGTACTGCCATCGGTTTACTCATTTTTTTTGAAATTTGAGTACCCCACCAACTATTAGGTTTGGGTGTGCCTAAGTTAACGTCTCCATGCTTACCGTGGCAATCTATGTAGGACTTTTTAGGTGCATTTAGTTTCTTTTCACGAATGATCTTTTGTCTTCTACGAGCTCGATTTTCAGCCTCTTTTCGCTTTCTTTCCTTTGCAGCCACACTTGGCGTATAAAAACTCTTTTTGACTTCTACTTCCTCCTCCTTTTTACTCTCTATATCGAGTTTCTTTTGAGCTGAACGTGTCCTAGATCCCCCTACACGGCGACCACTTCTAAGTTTAGGAATATATTTTGCTTTTGGCATGTTAGTAAGTACGAGACTTTAGTAAATTATTGCATACAGCCGCTGTGTAGCTCAAAGAATATGATATGAACTCGCATTCAACTGTTTTCCAAATCAATTGTTAAGATTTGAAAGAACATCTATATTGTTATTGTTGTGTACACAGTGACACTATATATATTCCTACGCGGTACCCGTATAGTCCTTTTGGTATGATGTTTCCTCGTTTACAGTTACAACTCAACTGGAATAGTCAGCCATCAAATTTGATTTGAAGGACACAAAAAAAAAATAAAAAACGCCTTTGACATAACAAGAACACGAAAAAAGATGCTATTACGTACCACACTATGTCGTTTATTAAATTCGCCTATTAATTTTTTGAAAGATGGTATATTTTTTATATATTTATCCTGAAGAGCAGTGATGTCACACATATCATCAACAATCATTTACAAGTTTTTCACTAAAGATTAAGGAAAGGGAGTACTCATGAAATTGACTATATTTATCCAGTCTTAGGGTTAGGGTTAAATATTTTAGAAACGAGAAAAAATAAAATTTCTTCAAACTAGCTAGGAATTGACAGGGCCATTGGAATTTACAATTGGAAAGCGAGCAGCTTGTCCAACAGCTTTAAACGCTTTTTGTACGCGGTTCCATCGGCTATCAGTTCTACTGGCACAGGCTTCAGCTGCAGCTTGAACGTGAGGTGACATTGAACGTCGAGTTCGTTGTTCGTCTGATACTGCTGTGAAACGACGACCTCTTCTTTTCACCGGTGCGGTAGTACTATCATTTGATTTTCTTCTAGATCGTATTGCTGTATTAAGGTACATATCATCATCTGTAATTGCTGTTCCACGACGAGGGCGTCTAGGGTGTTTCTGCGGTGCTGCAGTGACAACCTTATCGACGTCTTTTCGACAAAGTCGATTATGAGTTGGGGGTAAACTACTATGAATAGCTTTATTAAGTCCTTTTATATTAATATGTGCAATTTCATCATCTGTAATGGCTGTTCCGCGTCTGGGTCTTCTATGTTTTGAAAGTTCTGATGTCATATTATATTTGTGCAAAACTGAATAAAAAGTTCAATGATTATAGGCTAATACAAAGTATACAAATGACATTGTGTCGTCGTCTTGTTTGAGTTCCTGAATTACTGGTCAAGGGTACCCGGTAATAAAATTTGAAGTTCGCGTGCCGCGTATACGACGTATCTTTTAGATTTTTTTGAGTTGTATCTTTCGATTAATTTATACTAAGTATAAAGGAAAATTCAAAGTAGGCTATTTAAGAACAATAAATATCTATAACAGGTGTTCTTTGCCATGCAAATACACTAGAATATCTCAAGGTAAACCTTTGCAAGCAGAATAATTATTCATGGAGAAAACCCCTTGCTGCCAACAAGCACTCTTACCTTGTCCATGGTCTGCTCCCAAACCTTCTTTGAATAGTTCTATGTTGTCGCGCCGCGGCTCAAAGTCCAGTGTGGCATATTCACGAAATAAAGTATTACTCGCCGAAGAAGAGTATACTCAAGAATCTCAGATAGACACAAAAAAAGTATATACTCAACCTCACATAAAAAAAGAAATCTGCGAGTCGCAAAATGTTAGAACTGTTCTAAAGAATCTTCATAAAACTGTATGTAAACCACATGCAATATCAATGCCTTTATATATATCCAATTCTAAAGAGACAAAGATACTTGAGACAAATCGGAGTTTTCCCCCAACTCTAAAAAATAATGATTTTCATATAACATTTTCAGAAAAAACTTCAGAAGAAACTTCTGAAGGCCTGCATAGTTTTGTTTTGAATAGCGTCAATGATAGTAAATTCCAGTTAGCTTTAGATAAATCAATAGAGAAAGCCATTTTAGATGGTCAAAACAACTGGGAATATGTTCGGGAAATTTTAAATGACTTGAATCTTAGTATAGTCGATAACTCTTTTGAATCAAAGCAAATGATGGCAACCTTCCAACGAGAAATTCTAAATGAGTGGTTACTTGCACTAGACCAAAAAAATGTAGTTAATTTAAATAAAGAAAAGAAGATTGAAGAAATATCTCAAGATGCGTCAAAATACGCTGCACGCTGTGCATTTGAAGCAATATTTGCAGTTCAAATTCAAATTAGTGTGGCATCAGCACTAATACAGGCAGCCACAGAACTTCATTCACAAGGTCATAACCCTAACCCTAACAGAAATCGAAGGTTGAAACAATTTAAAAAAAAGTATAAGGAAGTAAACGTTTTTCAATATGACTTTGAGAAGTCTACAAAATTGTTAAATAGTGATGAGAAATTCAGGGAAAATTTTCCTACTAAACCAAATGATACAAAAAAAATGGTACGTAAAAGTCAGAGTACATCTATAAACCCTAACCCTAATTTCACGACCAAGGAGTCAAAAATTTTGTCAACGAGCAAAAATGTAGAAGCAAATAGTAATATGTCAAAAACAAACATCTCAAAAGAAGCAAGAGAACTCCTAGCTCTAAGTAAAAAAATTCTATTATGAATGGAGAAAGTAACACTCAGTTCATTCGAAATTTCTTAAGTACGAAATTTGGTACAGAAAAAATATTTCAATTTCGAATTTTGCAAAGGCCTCAGATGAATATAAAGTTAAATTGTTACTAATTTATTTTTCGTTTCAATATAAATATATTTGATGGCACATGTACATCTATAATTTAGCTCATACCGTGTTTTCTAATTCTTTTGCATTTTCTTTCGCCTGCTCCCGCATCAAAGATTTTTTACCAGAAACCATGGCCAAAAGATCATTTTCCCTCACAGCGCAAACTCCTTCAGGTAAATCGATATCTCTGGCATGAATTTTATGCCCCAGTTTCATCCCATCCAAATTTACCTCTACCCGAGGTGGAACCCAAGGTCCTGATATATATACAACAAGATCTCTCATTTTTCTCATTAAAGATCCTCCGCGACGAACCCCTGGACTTTTTTCCTCATTAAAATATTCGACTGGTATTTTTACTTTTCTCTTTGGACATCCACTCCAATAACGGAGAAAGTTCAAAGAAGTCGGTGCTTCTGTTAGTGGATGTTTTGTAAGACAACGTGGTAATACACGTGTCGTGACTCCGTCTATTTCAATATCGTAAATGATTGATTCAATAGAGCGACCGAAAGCGTGGAACTCATTCTCAATTACATTGCGTTTTACTTGAACTAGAATACGATCCTCTTTTCCCTCTTCGTCAACACCATAAATTATACCAGGAATCCATCTATCTCCACGAAGTTTATAACAATGAGATGATCCAGCACCTACACGACGCATAGCTGGGATAGATCGGATTTCACCTGGTTCAAGGTGAGACGAAACTATGGCCATACTTCTACAAGGAACACCTATCAAAGAATTTGGACTAACAGAGCTTCTTAGAGCAGATGCAGTGACGCCAAATGTCGGTGTCAAACATGCACGACGCATAGACGGAACAAAAACACTAGTAAACATTGAAAACTGTGCGATTTCTATTTTACCACACCCAAACTACTATACAGAATATTTGCAACCCGTCGACCACGGAGAGAGAGGTGTGAGAAGGAGGAAGTCGGCGCCACGTGCCAATTTCTGTCAGTTCTAATAATAAATCGTAATAATCGGTAAATAGAGTAGTATAAATTCCTAAATTCGAAATTCACACGAGAGTCAGAGACTCAGAGTTGTGTCTTCTTCTTTGAAGTCGTACCTTTTTTTTTGCATCACACACGCAAACTTGCACAAAATTGAATACGTCGTCTACATTTTCTACAATGTCATAGTTGTTTCTTGAAGTATTTATGTACACTGGATGATACCATCAGCTATGCAGTCTCTTCAAGATAAAAATAAGATGTTGGAGTCAGAGTTACGAAAGAGCAAGTCTCGTATTGAAGCATACAGAAATGCAGTCACTGCATTCAAGTTAAAAGCAGCCTCTGCCGCAGAACTTTCAGAAAAGTCAACTGCAAAATGCGACTCATATATGGAGGAAATAAATGTGCTTCGAACAACAATAGCAAACTTACGGAATAGTAAAAATAAATCTAGACTGAGATCTTCTTTAGTCGGTCAAACCGCGACTATCGATGACATTGACTGGTCAAAAACAACTCAAGGATTCGTTTCAAAATATAATATCCCCCGAAATATATACGATACAGGTTCATCCAGTGATAAACATTCAAACAATATATCAATGATACAGACACATGCCTCTCAAGGTCCATTTCGTCGAGTGATTTCACTTGTAAAGAAGTTTGATGAGATTCGTGGTCAACACTTACAAGAAATAACTCCTGCAATCCATAACCCTAACACGAACCCTAATAGTAACCCTAACACGAACCCTAATAGTGACCGACACATTTCAAATGATACTGCAGCTACTCGCGAGTCATGGATAACAGTGATTAAAGAATTAGAGTCTTTAACAGAAAGTCTTGTGGATGAACTGTGTTGTATACATTTACCTGATACTCAGAATACTGAAACTATGTCAGTTCTTTCTCAACTATCTGACATTATAGTTTATGAATTCTTCTCATCCATTCAACTTCTTTGTTCACGTCATCCTGACGGTTGGTGTTGGGTATATAATAAACTCATAGTGTCTCGTATATGGCCTGCAATACAAGGCCGTCGACGTGAGTGGATTCGATACTACAATCAATGTAATACAGAAAATGTAAATTTAAATTTAAATTGGAAATTTTCTACTTTTGCTGTCCTTCTCTTGGGTCATTTAGGTTCGATACAGGCAAAGTCTCAACAATGGGAATATGATGAAACAATTTTTGGTCTTCAACATCGATTGTATCAATTAACGAGTATTGAGTGTGAAAGTGAAACAACACCAATTGTTGTACGGCAAGCGGCTTCAAAGGCAATGAGTATGCTACGTTGTATGGAGGGTACTTCACAAATTGGAAATTCGTTAGGTGAAGTTTCTACGAATTTAACAAATTCGAAATATATTAGATGAGGACGTTTCTACGAATTCAACTTTGAATATGTGAATATTATAAAACACTATATATATACTTATCATTCATCTGTTGGTTTACTTTTATAATTTTGAACAAAAAATTTAAAAAAAAAATATAATGAGCTTGAATATAATATAACATTAGGGTTAGGGTAAAATTGTAACTGTGACTTGATGTTTTCGGGACATGACACATCGAAAAGAAGATCTGTTATGACCATATATTTTTATAATACAAATATGAAGAATACTCTACTAAAAAGAAATACACCATTTGAAAATACATCAGCAAGTCTTAGTGATGAGTTGAGAAGTTGGACAATAAAAAAATGTGGATGTAATGTGAAGCAGCTTGAAGCTTCTGAGAGTGCTCTCAAACGTGTTTTAATTGCTAGGTTAATTGCATATGGTCTTGGTGATGACCGTACTCAGGAGACTTGTGAAAAACTACATCAGGTATACAGACTTCTTGGTCATAACTTGGAAGCTATACAAATAGAAAATTACCCGGAAGCTCATGTGCTACAAATTAAAAAAGAGTTGAGCGATCAGATATTTCCAATAGAGATGAAATATGTACGTTCCAGTAATCCACAAAATGATATTGCAAACGCTGTTGAAGGCACAACACTTGTACAACAAAATAAGGTAAGCAATATTTTGAGCAAGAATCTTCACTCAAAATTATTTCTAGACAATAAAAGGCGAAAACATAAAAATAATTTCGACAACGCTGAAATAGTGCAACAAATACTACCAAAACTACTGTCAAGTGAGAATAGTGATTATATAGATGTTAGCTATTGCAATCTTGGCCCAGAGACTTCAAGTAGAGCTATCGCGTTGATTGCTAGTATTCATGATAATAGGCACAGCAAGTCATTAACCAGTATAAACTTATCACATAACTTAATTGGTTTTGCTGGAATAGAAGCCCTTTGCACAATGAGTATAGCATCGCCATTACAAGTACTTAACTTGTCTTATAATGAATTGAAAGATGGTGCAATTGCAACTTTATTCGGTTTTCGTGTCAATTGCAATTTCACAAAAGAACAAGGAATAAACTCACATTTGACCAAAGTAAATACCAGAATAAATGTACCTTCAAAACGACCATGGTTAAAATTAAAGCGATTATATCTGGGACATAATAAACTAACAAAAGGTGCTGTACCATACATTGTATCTTTATTTTCTAAAGATACACATGATAGAGATTTTAGGATGCCAAATCTTTCATTGATGTCACTGAGATCTAATGATCTTGGTTATGAGGGATTAGCAGCTATAGCTAAATCTATTGAATATAATGTTGTACTGAAAGAATTAGACGTTTCACATTGTTCTTATTCAATCAGAACGAAACGCACTAATGATGAACATGATGTCTACATTGATGCTTTAGCATCCATGATTGTTAGAAATACAACACTAACACATTTAAGTTTAGCTTACAATGAATTAAATACTGATGATTCCAAACGTATTTCTACAGCTTTGAAACAGAATAGAACACTACTTGGATTGCACTATGCTGGAAACAATGGAAGTTTTGATAATAATTTATTCCTTCAGCCAATAACAAAGAGATTAAAATTATCTGAAGAAACCTGTTGGATTTGTGATGAAGTAAAAAGTGTTACTTTTACATGGATACAAGGAGTCTCTGGTTACAATAAATATTCACGCATATTATTGCATCTAGATACAAATAACTGGTTACCAGAAGAAATGGAAAAGATTTCCGATGGATTATTTCAAAGTATTCGAATATTTCCAAAAGATACATGTGTACGATATTTCTTTTCAAATCCAGAGAATCAACAAGCATTTATAGCCCAGAATCAATCTTTTGAAGAAATTCCAACGATAAAAAATATGTTTTCTACGGAGATACCGGAAATAATTAGTCTACATTTAGGAATTATAAATTATGCAATTGCAAATACAGATTTGATAAATTATGAAAATGTAAGACCAAGGCCACCCACCGTAAAACAATCATTATGTTTAGAAACGATAGCAAAACATTGGAAGTCATCAGATTCTCTCATGTCTCATTTAAATAGAAACCTTGGCCTAACATCAATTGCCCAAGCCGTAGAAACTGCGTTTCAGAATGATTTAAGTCATTGTTTTGTAGATACCAAAGATAGTTTTCATGAGTGGTCTATTTCAAAAGAATCACAGAATGCAGTGAGCAAAACGTTGAAACAATTTTATTCTCGTTTGCGAAATGTTTTTGAATATTATGTAAATATGAAAACGAACAAAAATGAAACATGTGATTCTTCATATAGTATTGAAGCATCGATGTCTCCTCAATGTTTTTTTATTCTTGCGTGTAAATTTTGTAAAATTCCAGAAAAATCAATTTGGTTTACTAAAGCGGATTGTAGAATGCTTCTCTACACTAAATCTGCAAGAAAAGGTTTGGCTAGTATTATGACTGGTAATGACTATGGTAAAGATAAGTGGCCTGATTTTGATTCAACCAATTCGAAACATTTATTCTTTTACGATTTTCTCTCTTATATTATTCAAATCGCTGGAGCAAAATACTTTCTATCAAAGTTGAAGACATTAGCAGATGGAGTAGAAGCAGTCTGTACGAGTTTTCTCACTGGTTGTGACCCCCAAGCTTTGTTGAATCCGATTTTATTTCGTACTTCTCCTCCCCTTGGAAAACTTTGTTCTTATGAAGTAGATCTTGTATTTCGTGTTTATGAGAGACATTTAAAACGTCTTTTTTGTCGACTTTGTACCAAAGAATTTTGCAGTGACAATCTTGGCAATAAAGAAAGTTTTGATGTAATGACATTGAAAAGTTTCATTACTAATTTACAATCAGCAGGAATATTTGATGAACATTTTACACCGCAGAAAGCAAAACAAATTTTCATATATTCCCGAGAATACACAACAACTACAAAACAGACTATATTTATCTGTTGTATTACATTTGCAGGATTTCTAGAATCATTACGTAGAATTGTGGATACCAAAAATAATTGGAGTGTTTTATCTTACCTAAATGAAACATTAAATACATGTACAAATATACACAATACTGAAAGTATTGAAAACCAGATAGCCATAAATACTAAAAAGCATGTAGATTATTTTCGCGCATCAATTTATGCCGAAGATACAAGTCTACAGCAACATTTGATTCATACTATGAAAACAATTCCAACAGATAAAATTTCTCTGGATGCTGCTATATTAGAATATTTTGTGATTCATTTATGTCGTGATATAATGCGGTCTAAATAGAAGAATGTTATTTAAGTTGAATAAAAATAAATTTATTTCATATGGTACAAATGGGTACAAATGAGTATTTATATTTGTGTATCAAATTCGATCAAATTACCTTTATATTTTAGTATTTTGTTTTAGTCTTGTTCTTTAGTCCCATTGACCTCGTTTTTTTTTCTTCTTCTTTTTGCTTTTTATTTTTTGATTCTTAATTATGCCTTTTTGTTCCTTTCTCTTTTTGTATTTCATTTCTCTCTCTCTATCTTTTTCCCTCCGCTTCTTTCTTTCCTCTTTTTCCATCTTTATTCTGCCTTCGGCATTTAATGCAGCTTTATGATAATTCTTCTCTTTATCTTTACGATTCTTTGTAAAACGATCTCGAGCCGCCTTACCCATTGCTTCACTTACAGCTTCTTCATTCAAAATTTGTATCCACCTATCATATTTCCAAGGCATTAAATGGTACCTAATCACCCCAAATCGTTTTTTCAACTCTAAATGTTGCTTCTTTGTTTGTTTCCGATCAGCAGCTTTTGAAAGCCATTCTCTTTCTTTCTTTTGTTTATCCCGGTCTTCCTTACGTAAACGTTTTCGCGAATCCCAGAAATTAGTGCCAAGACAAGCTCTTTGTATTGATTGCTGTAATTTAAAAGCCGGATAAAATATTTGAGGTACTTGAGTGTTTAACGAAACAAATTCTTTAAAAGTCACCTTTTTTCGACCCATCATATTACCGCAACGAACTTCGAAGTCTTTCAGCGCCCGCTCGATGTTTGCACTAGGATTTTGACCCATTGTTCCGTGCAAGACTGATACCAAATCAAGCAATTCTTCATTTTCTATATAACCATTTTTATCCTTATCGAAGATGTAAAAACAGAATTTTAGAATTTCTTCTTTACCGAAAAGACTGAATGTACAAATGACATGTATTGTGAAAAAAACAACACTCAAAATTGTTTTGTTAGGTACAAAATTTCGTATGAAAAATAAATAAATTTGAAATTCATAATGAAAACGTACATGTATGAACTCATTAAAGTCAAGACTGTTTGAGTTATCTAGATCAGTAATTCGAAATATTTCATCTGCAAAAATTGACTGTCGTTCACCGACTAATTCATAGAATTCGTTATAATCAATGGAACCAGTTCTATCGTTATCTGCGTTTCTAAACACTTGATATAATCTTTTTACATGTTTTCCTGTCATTTGTAGAGGATCAATGAGATCTTTTGTTGCCTTGCTTATAGGTGGTGTTGATACTGAACTACCCATTTTATTATGTACTTTATAAAGTAGGATAAAACATCTTGTGATATTATGTTGGTCTAATCATTCTAATCCAATATTTCATAGAGCTTGTGACTACTACTTAACGTTACAGTAAATCTAAAAAAATAAGTCCGAAGTCTGAATATAAAGTCCGATCGATAGTACTTTTTTTCAAATATTTCGTGCATGCACATTTTGCACATCTTTTTACGTTAAAAAATCGAATCTAATAATACGTCGGTTACTCGAGGTTAGTTTCAAATTGGTTAGTACTAAGCTTAAAGCCACTTCCGCTTTTCTTCTCAATAAAAAGCAAAATGAATCTGTTTACTTTGATGCTTACAATGCTTCCAATGATAACAACATCATCTCTGGCCCCAGCTCCGTGGGCCCAAGTTCCGGTGGCCCAAGTTCAGACCGCAGTTCGGTGTTCAAATGAAGAAAATATCAAGGACAAACTTGGAGAAAGTTGGCGTAAAGTTCCCATGAGCTACTTCAGCATTCAGTGTTCACACAATAGCTATGNTGCTGGAAGACAATCACAATTCGAACTTCAAGCAACAGATAGGATAGCTCAGCTCGTAAATGCTCCATTAAATGCTAGTATGAAATTTGGCATGAAATTTGGTGTGTATACTGCTGGGAGACTGAATAATTTTCGACACAGAATTTTTAATCAACATCAGAATGAGGCGGACGAGGCGGACGAGATTGAAAAGATGACAAATGAGGAGAATGAAGCATTGGAATACATCGACGATATGTTCGAGCACCGTAAGCAATATGCAGAATCTGTACATGCGTGGTCTGTAACAAATGCGTTAAAATTGGGTTACCGATGTGTAGAGCTGGATGTCCATCCATCATACAGTAAAGAACACAAAGATGTCCTCGCAGCAACGGCGGGGACGGCGGTGGGCGAGTCCTCGAATGCTGCGTTTGGCGTCGTCGGTAATGAAGAAGGAACATGTCCGAGCGAACCGGAGCTTCAGGTTTGTCACAGAGCAGGGTCACTGAAGATGACAAATGACATACAACTTGAAGATCAACTAGATGAATTAAAAAAATGGCTCAGAGAAGATGATAAGAAAAAAGGTTGCAAAACACCTATAATCATTAGTTTAGAATTGCATATGACTGACACAGAAGAAGACAAAAGACGCGAAAATAATAAACTCATGTGCCTATTTGAGAGGACATTAGGCAAGAGATTAATCCACTATGGTCAAAGCATGATGATGAATGATTTAGTTTCAGAAAGACGAAAAGTCATTATTAAAGGGAAACGAAAGCCTCTAACAGGGGACTCAGGGGTCATTATTGCTCTTCCAAAAACAAAGGACAATGGAGATCAATTGGAGATGCATTCCTTTGAAGCTGCTAGTTCTAATAAGAAACTAAGAGAAAGCGTGGCGAACAATCCAAAGCAAATGGTTCGAATTTATCCTTCGAAGTTTAATTTCTCTAGTGAAAATTATGATGTTAAACCATACTTTGAAGCTTGCACCCAAGCCGTATGTTTCAACTATCAAGGGATGATGGACAATGGAATAGTTTGTCGATCTCCAATACGTGGTGTAAATGGTCAGGAAGGATGCAATAACAGAGAAGGAATTGCTAAAGTGGAAAAAGCATTTATGATTCATGGGTTTGATGGTTATGTCCCTTTTCCGAGATCCAACACAAAGGTTGGAGGTGCTGCCAGTGTCAAATCTTGGAAAAACTTTCTAAACTCGTTACCTTCGCATGAAGAAATGGGGGCCAATAAAATATCAGACCTGACTCACCTGAGTGGAGGACCTCTTTGTAGGCAGGCATTGAAGGAAGAAGAAGAAGAAGCACAAGATGCTATTCAAAATGTCCTGAAAAGTAAAAATTAGCAAAAGAAGATTTTAGAAGGAATTATTGAGAACATATATTTTTAGTACTTCACTCTCCAATGATTTATTCAGTAGACATTGACAAAAGTGGTCATTTTGCCGTTGTAGATAGTGACTTTATTAAATATGACTATAATTATATTCATATTCACTTGGCGTGAAAACTATTTTGAATATAAATCATATTATCTACCAAGTTTTTGTGTTGTACATCTTGAGTGAATTTTCCGAAAAGAAAATCCGAAAAAGTCCCGAAAAAGTCGTTACAGACTTTATAAGTCCGAAGTCGATCAACTTTTTGCGACTTGTCAAGTAATTTGTGGGAAGGATTTGTAAGATACTACGTACAAGCAAAAGAACTACCAGGTGAATTTCATACGAGCACATTATGAATAAAGACAAAGTTGCAAAACGCACGAAAGTGGATGACATATTTCCATTTTTGAAAGCTAACGGTGTATCTATTCATGCGCCCGACATTATTCGTTTTTTACTTACGTTTCTTGACCCTGTGGCAATATGGAGATTGCGTCAAACTTGTAAAGGTCTGGAAAGATTGTACCTTTACGATGGAATAGAAATCCCAGATCATGATTATTGTGTTGTGAATTTTATCTACGCGAATGCGAAAATAACTTATAGCGTCGTTGCTCTTACATTTAATGATGCATTCAATAGTATCATTGATTATCATTCTAGGAAGAATCATGAACAGACTCTTAAAATTTATAGCATTGCATACTTGAAAAAAATCCAAGGTAAGAAGTGCGTAGAAGATATAACGTTGTTATATGTTCCGGGAACTGAGTATCCTTTTGAACCCAATAACAGAACTTCCAATTTTTCCTGCGTCCCGCATGGACTTGGCGAATGTATTACGGACTTTTTTATCGTTAAGGATGAACCATTCAAAAACAGTCCATATGAAAAAAAAATTCTGGACTTTTTAAAGTTAAACAGATCAGGATTACCTAAAGAAAGCTTGAAGGCACTAGCAGTCTTGCATTCACCGTCTCCATTTGTCGTTAATGTAGACAAAATGCGTCACTTTGCTATATCAAGTTCAGTTGAATACTTTATAGATTGTCACGAAGTTCCTCATTATTGGGAGGGCCCCTTTGGCTTTGATTTGTACACTTTCAATTATAATGAGGTGAAAACTCCAAAGACAGTGTATAAAACGGTGAAATATGATGAATATGATAACGACCACCCCATCTATGAGAAACTAGAACAACCACCACCTTTTTGGAATCTAAAATGGGGAGACAAACGATATTATGGTGAAAGATATCTCATGGTTCGGTCAATGGTCCATCCCACACAGTCTGCTATTCACTCCGAAGAATCTTCTGGTTATCTTAAAAGCGATTTCGATCGAAATTTTTGAGTCCAAAAAATATAATGAAGAATATTGCTTATATTTTATGTGAATTATTTGTTTTGCTAGAAATTTGAAAATATGAATAAAGTCTTAAATATCAAAATATGTTATATATACGGTATACGGTACCGTAGCTATTTTTGCTTCAATTTTCGATTCAGTTCATTTTTTTGAGTTTCTTTGAAAATCCTCCTTCTAACCTATCTTATTAGTCCACTACTACTACTACTAGTGTAGTAGAACAAAAACAGTCACGAAATGATTCCTTTTAGGATACATGTAGCATACATGGGAAAGTATTCAAAATACTTTAATGTATACCAGTTCAATAGATCTATTTCTTCATCTCGCCAAGTTCTTTCTGCGAAACCTCTAGTGTCTTCTACAAAGCAATGTGAGAAAGATGCCGCAGAAGAAGTAACAGGTGCAATATTACGAAGATTAACTCCAAGTCTCCAGTCAGCTTTAAAACATATTGGCGTGAAACACGCCACTCCAATACAAGATCAAGTTATACCTCGTATTTTATCTGGTGAAGATGTTATTTGTTCTGCACCCACTGGGACTGGGAAGACCTTGGCATATTTAACTCCTCTCATGGAAACTTTACTTGAACGTTCTCGTTCAGGTAGTTTGGCACAGGCAAAGAAACCTCGAGCTCTTATTCTTGTTCCAACAAGGGAATTAGCCCAACAAGTTAGTCAGGTGGCAAAGACGATATCGCGATTATGTCACTTTACAGTTGATCAAAAATTAAAAGAGAAAAAGAGAAAAAAAAACGGAGGACAGAATAAATTATATGTTGCTTCTGTTCTTGGAGGTGCAAAATATAAACCTCAAAAAATTGCACTTTCTCAACGTGTCGACGTAGTTATAGCTACACCTGCTCGGCTATTAGAACATTACGAAGATGGTGACGTCTATTTTAGTAACATATCTCATGTAGTTTTTGATGAAGCTGACATGCTCATGGATTCTGAATTTGGGTTTTCTGATGAGTTGGAAAAAATCCTAAAACCGATACGTATACAGGCTAAACGCAAAAGAAGTGCACACCACGTACAATACATTGCTGCTGCGGCAACAATGGGCAAACCATTTATTGATAAATTCAGTGAAATCTTATCCCGATCGAATATATCTTTCTGTTCTGTCAAGGGTTTATGTATGTTTTATTTTTTTTCAATTTTTTATATAATTTTTTTTTCGTACGAAATTTTGTACCTAACGATTTTTTTTTTGAAATATTTTTCCAAA
>LT635995.1:0-25567 GCA_900128565.1 Stramenopiles sp. TOSAG23-6 | reverse complement strand
TGAATTTCTAATTTAATTTTTTTTTCATACGAAATTTCGTACCTAACGATTTTTTTATTTTTTATTTTTTCACAATACGTCTTCTGTATGGCAAGATTTGCCTCTTGCTGATTCTATTGGTTCTAAAGCATCTCATAAGGAGCATATTGGATCCAGACTTGCGTTTATCAAATATGCTGTAATGCACTGTGGTGCTGCGACAGTTGACTTTCGGACAGCTGAATCGATATACGAAGAATGTTGGGTTGCACCTTTGTGTAATGAGGAAGCTGAAGAAGTATCGAAATGGCTCTCAGATTTATTGAAAGTAAATAGACGGTATGCAGCCCGTGAAATCCGTGAAAGCGCTGGAGCAGTAAAATCGTCTTGCTCTTCCTTTGCATCTTCTGCTACTATAGAACATGTATACTCTAGATTATTATTACGGACTCCTGCTGATCGTTTTTCAGTGGAAGGGTATCAGTGTTTGGAACAATATATGCGCTACATTAATGGCGAAACAGGCCCATTTACAATGAAAGACAAGAATAAAAGTGTAGAAACTATGAATGATAGTAGCGTTTGCATCATGGATATTCACGAAAATGATGGAGAGTCGTCCATGGTTGATGAGAACAATAAACAAGACATTTCAAATGATGAAAAGTCTGTAGAAAAATGGAATAGACAACCCTCCCCTCGATTATTGTCTGCATCAAATTCGTCTTATGTTGTCACTGATTTACCATCTACATTATTGGGAATAGAAAAATTATGGGAGTTATGTCTGTGTGCACCTGAGGCAAAAGTGGCTACTAGAGCTTGTGCGTTTCTTACTTCTCTTCATTTGCGGTTGTCTAGAGACATGCCAATTTCAGTAAAGCATAAGGCATGGTCATCCTTCATTGCACGAGCTATGTTTGAAGCGAGTGGAGGAAATTGTGGTAGTGTCGAAAATGCTTATGGAATGATGGGTGGGGTTGATAATTTATTGAATGGAACTTCTACTAATGAAACACTCATTAGATCTGTTGCCAATGGCGAAGAAAAGAATAATTTAATTCCACCAACTCCAATGCGTCTCCGTTCGAGTTCTAGTTATGTAATAGTAAAAGTTGCTGTCGCTGCTTCAGATGGAAGCATACAGGGACAAGGACTCCGTTTTTGTGCCGGGTATAGTTCGCGCGGTTTGTCAGTACAATATGTCCAACCTGGATCAATTTTCGATGTAGCAGGTATAACAGTAGGAATGTCTCTAGTTCAGTTAGAAGGCCGAGATGATATATGGAAGTGTTCGAGTAAAGATGCTGCAAAATTTATTCGGGAATCAGATGATCGTGCTTTGACATGGGCAGAAGATGCCGAAAACGCAGCGGAACAAGAAACTTTACGTGAAGATGTTATAGAAATGGCTCACACGAAAGACGATATTGTATATAATGATACAAAGGGTAAAAAGGTAAAGAAAGGCATGCTAGGATATTTTGAACGTCGTCGTGAAAGGAAAAAGAAGGAAAAAGCACAGAAAATGCGAGATGAGCAACTTCATAATATTGCTGAAAATGGATCGCCAGGGAAGCGGGTTCTAGTCTTCTCTGGGGAAAATCATCCTGCCGCCGACCGCTCAGAAAAAAATGCAAAGAAACGAAGATTGAGTCGTCTTCCTTCGGTCAGATTGGGATATGTTGGTACTGAAACAACAGTTGAGCGAGCTCTCTGTGCATTAAGTTTATTTCTTTCTGACTTATCAAATCCTCGCCAAGCTACAGGTGGAGGTATGCCTGCTGGTCAGTGGAAATCTGATTTTCAATATAATCGTGAACATCTTGTAGCAGTGAAATTAGTCCCACCTAATCCGAAAATGTCGTCTGAAACTTTTGATGCTATTGGTAACACCACCGGAAGTCCAACTAATGGTGGAGATAATTCACCTCAAGGTGCAATGAGCAACTATGGGGAACCTCGGGAGTTACACTACTATATGCTCAAGAGTTGTACTATCGCTGAACTTCGTGATCGTGTTGCTGCAGATTTTGGACGTCTGTATGGTATATGGCATCCTAAGGGTGGTTCTTGTGTTAGATTCACGGCTCAGCCTGTGGGGTGTGGGCGATTTCGCAATGAAATTGACGTGTCTGTTCGTTCGTATGATCACAGGTCTTTAGGTTCAATCGTAGGAACTCCGGATGCATTCTGGGATTTGAAGGCTTCGTTAATGTCAAGACCCAACAAAGACACAAGACGGCATGTAGCTGTTTTTGTTGCTCTACCTCCGATACCATCGATGTATGTTTTCAAAATTGAATGTAAAATATTTTTTTCATACCAAATTTTGTACCTAACAAAAACAAATCAAAAAAANATATTTTTCTACAATACATGGAACGTAAATTCGGTAATCGTGAGTTGTCGAAGAATCAGGAATATTTTACAGAATTGTTTCGATTATTATCTTCACCAAAGCAAGGCGTGGTTGCATTAGCGTGGAAATTACTGATGCGAATTGAAACTAATGCCGCACTTCGTGAAGAAATCGTGACATTAGGGGGGTTTGCTCCCCATAATGATCAGGAGCAAACCTGTGTGGAGGTTCCTTGGTGTGACTTATTAGATCCTGATAATATGTTGAAGTTATTATATTGCCTTCAAATTGTTGAACAAATTGTAATTCCTCGCGGCGAGCGCAGTATACAGGAACAAAAAGAAGCTATTGTTTGGGGTCAAAATTTTATTAAATCAGGAGGAGTCGTGCATTTACACTCTGTACTTTTAGCATTAGATCCTGTTACTTTATTAGAAAATCCTCTAGGAATTACATGTGCAGCGACTCTTTTACGTGTGACGATCCACTTTTCTAGTGATGTTTATTCTGGTAGTGAAAATGCCAAATTTGGCGCAGAAGGCGTGGTACGACTTCTCGATATTTTGAAAGTTGCAGCAACTTCTCCAGGTAATACACCCAATATTTCTAATGAATCTCCAGTAGACGAATGTAATGCTGTAGAAGAAGACATTCCAATTGCCGAGGTCTCTCATGCTGATAATCAAGAAGACATAGTTAGTGTTATCGATAATGAGTCAACAACCCAAGGAGGAGGATTATCCACTAGACCTGATGTTGCGCGTTTTACTATCAATCTTTTAGTGATCACTCTTCTCCAAGAACCCGCGTTATTATCTTCGTTGTTCTCATATGAAGCTGTTGATAATGCTATTTTATTTCCTCTGTTGCAGTCCCACCAAAAAGCTGTGAGATCGGAAGTTTCGTCTGGTTTGTATCGGTTGTGCGTACAGCTACGCGAAATATCTTTGGGAAATGGAGATTCAAATATTTCTCACGAAACGGAACAAACTGAACAAAATTTAGATTCTTTCATGTTATCTTTGTTGTTGGGAGAAAATGCCTTGGGGAGTTTATGTACGTTTTTTTCATAATTTTTTACCAATTTTCGATTTTTTTTATAACATTTGTTTTGACCAATTTCGAACTTTAGAAATATTTTCCACTATACATATAAATGTTACGAAAGGTGTCACGAATTAGTCACTTTATTACGGAAACTATTTCTATCAGCGTCGTCTTTACCAGCTCAATGGCCAATGAAACGACTCCTCATGAAAGTATCTCAAATGATAATGTATGTTTTATTTTTTTTTTCACAAAAAAATCGATTTTTTTTTATAAAAATTTTGTACCTAACAAATCTTAGTTTTTTTTTTTGAAATATCTTTCCAAAATACATACAACATCCAGTTACGGAAACGAGTTCTGATGAAAATGCCCCTCAAGATAAAATTTTACAAGGGTTATTATCGTTGATGCTTGCTTTGTTACTGCGTTGTGGTGGACCTTCAGTAACAGAAGAAGGAAAGCATCACGATCTTCCAGAATTATTCAATAATTTAGAAATTAAAACGGAAACGGTAGAAGAAATAGCACCGCTCGGTGGTCCTGAATTGAAAGAATATGTTGGTCAAATGTCAACAGAGGCAGCACAACTAAATGGTAGAGGTTTAGTAGAAGAATTATTTGATACCGGGCTTTTTTGTGTACCTAATGTCAGTGCATCTCATCTAGAGCCTCCAAAATGTAAAAATCCCGTAACCCGAAAATTTGCATTATCTGTGTTGGCTGAATTAGCGAAAGGCTGTCGTAAAAATTGGGAGCAGCTTTGTGTTTTAGTTGCTGCTCATCATGAAATGCCAAGTATTGAATATTTAGAAAAGAAAGAAGAACGTGCTCCTCCTGCTTATCCTACGGGTGGCAATGCAAATGTTTCTGTTGTAAATTCCTATTGGGAGAAAAGATCTGCTCAAGATCCTGCCATTTTCGCACAAGGTCGAAGCAGCGCTGGTTACGTTGGTCTTCATAACCCATGTTGTATTTGCTATATGAATAGCACAAATCAGCAATTATTCATGATGCCTCGTTTCCGAAAAGGTATTTTAGCAGTTATTAGTGCCGAAGAATCGGAAGATCTACCTGATCGAGGTAATTTAACTGCTCGGGAGGAAAGTGTTTTATGGCAATTTCAAAGGTTATTGGCCCATCTTCAGGAATCTCGATTGCAGGATTTTCGTAGCGATGGTTTATGTACTGCATTACAAGATTATGATGGGAATCCAGTGAATGTATCTGTCCAACAAGATTCGACTGAATATCTTACTTCTATTATCAATCGATTAGAATCTTCCGTCGATGCAAAAGCTGTTATTGACGATTGTTTTCGTATTCCAATGTCAAGATTGAAAGAAGCAGATAGTGTAAAGTTTCCAGGGACAAAATTAAGAGAACTAGGCAATGCACCAGGTGAAGGAGAGTTATACTTGACTGTTGATGTGAAAGGACATGATACCCTTGAAGCTAGTTTAAAACAGTTTTTTGATGGAAATGAAGCTGAGTTCAGATGGCATGACGGCGAAGAAAAAGAAGAACGTGTAAAAACTCGCCTTCGCCCGTTTATGAACAAAATGCCAAGATATTTAATGTTTGTATTGAAAAGGTTTGAAGCAGATTGGTCAACAGTTCCTGCAACTATGGTGAAGCACAACGATGAACTTCGTTTTCCGAATGAATTGAATATGTATAATTATAGTCTAGAATGCTATTTAAAGAAACAATTTGAAGCGAAAAATGAAAATAATGGCGATGGATCACTCTCGGATGACGATGATAAATCTGGTACAAAATATTCTACGGAACATCCCCCTGAATATTATCAATATAAGTTGTCTGGCATTCAAATACATCGTGGCGCCTTCAACAGTGGTCATTATTTTTCTTATTGCAAAACTAGAGAAAGCGAAAATCCAACATCAAATTCTAATTCAACTTGGGTTGAATTTAACGATAGTTTAACACAAAAATATGACCCAGCGAGAATTCCAGGAGATTGTTTTGGTGGAGGTCGCAGAGCTCAGAGTGCCTATGTTATTGTATATGATCGATTGCATTCTTCTGAATGGCCTTCTAGAGATGTTCAAAACAATGCAGACGTGAGTAAAACGAATGAAAATAGTAACCTAGTAGAAGATCCAGACAAAAAGTCAGGAGTTAAAGAAGTAAATAATTTAAATACAGTTTTTGCTGCCACCGTTGCCGGTGGATTCGCTCGAAAACTTTCAGTTGCTAATGCTGAACGTCGAATACAGCAATTGCAGAGAGGTAGGGTTCCACCTGCGATAATGACAGAAATTATGGAGTCGAATATGGAATTATGGAAAAATCAAGTACTCCAAGACGAAGAATACTATAAGTTTTTAACGTCTCTTTTTAGTTCAATTGCCAGTGATATCAGCAGCACCGTGATGAAGAAGTCGGAGAAGTCTGATATAACTTCATCATTAGAATTGGCAACACGCGTGGGAGTTTCGTTTTTGTTCGGTTCTTTTGTCACTTCTACGGATACGTCAACACGAGAAGAACTAATGCCTGATGTTTTGTGTGCATTGAAACGTTTGCTTCTTGCTCCTCCAGCTTCTTCATGGTTACTTGATTGGTTGTGCAAAAACTCTGAAGTAATGAAATATCTCGTGTTTGCTTCAGGGTCAGAAAATATTGTGGGTCGATCCGTAAGAGTTATTCGACAGCAAATCGCTAAAGAATTGATTGTACTTGCAATGAAAACTCAAGCTCGTGCCATGTCTAGTGATGAGCTAGCCTCAAATTCTGCATTATTGCTCCCTCCGTATCCTGTTGCAAAGCTTAGTGTATCGGCAGTTAATGTCAATGAGGATTTTACAGTTACGGTGAAGATACCTGGGACCTTTATAAATGTATGTTTTATTTTTTTTAAAATTTGATTTTTTTTTTGTACCGAATTTTGTACCTAACGATTTTTTTTTGAAATATTTTTCCAAAATACATGGAAGTTGGATCGGATTGTACAAATCTAGTGATGATACTGATGAATTACCTTACGATCGTGCGGGTAACAGAGGGCGTTGTTACGAGGCTATATTGAGTTCCCACGTCGTCTCTCACGATATAGACAGTACAGAAAATGTTGGTACAGAATTTGGTACAAATAGTAAAAAAGACGGACTCTCTGGTATCGATGAAACAACAACAATTGTTGTGAGGTTTGGACAATACTGGTCTCCAGACTGTGAGGGCGAATGGGTCATAAAATATTTTACAGATGGTTATATTTCAAATAACCGTTGTCCAAAATCTCGTTGTCCAAATAAACCAGCGGCTCAGCTTTCATTTACAGTTCCATATGATGGCAGTGTTCAAGACTCAGAAGAAGTAGCGATTTGCGATTCAAAGACTATTAAAACACTACACGATACATATGAAGAATCTCTATCAAAACGGCCTGTATTTTGTCGTATTATTGAAAAATCTTGGAATCGATCTTTACTTCCAACACAACCGTGGATGTTCACGTGGTCACTTCTGTCGGAGCTGTCCGGAGTTTCTAGTCCTTCTGGCACTGCAATACGAAAGTATTTGTTAACTCTTCCTAATAATGATAATTTATATATGGACTATAAGAATCCAATACCGGTTACATGCAGTGGCATAATATCACAGGCTCTGGAGAGATTGAATGAAATTTGTTCTGGTCATACTTTTGCCCAAATTAACTGTAAAAAAGTCACACCAATTCTTCGAACTCTTAGCACTCTGATTGATATAGTAGACCTTGCTGACTTTGTGTTACTCTCCTCCCCAAATGCGGTGAAATCTTTTTCAAAGTTGATTATTGTTGATGATCGTCTTGGATCTTCAGAGACTGAAACGCTTATTGTTGATCTAGTGGCTAAAATTATCAAGTCTTTATCATATCGTATGAGTGAAGTTGAAAGTACCACAACGGGGAACCCAAAAATTATAAATATTTTTGTAAAGAATTGCTGTAATCTAATCAAAGAAAGCTTTCATGATCAGGTGAAGGGTGTTTTTAGATTAATTGATTTAATGTTAAAACCTGCAGACATTTCTAATAGTAGAAAGAAACCGAATTCATTTCTACGACGATGTATTGATGACTTAATGCCGGATGTTTTGGAGGCATCAACTTCACATAGTAATATTTTACGGTGTACTGAGTTTTGTCTAGAATATGTGATGCGACTCGCCAAGAGAAATTTTATAATAGCATCATGGCTTTCATCGTCAAAAGCTAAAGATTTTCGTATAGAATCGAAACAGTTTTGTAAAAAGTTTAGATTTGATATGTATTTTGACCGACCAAATACTCAAGGAACATCACCAATGCCTGTATTTCGTGCAAATGATCCAGGTCGCTATGATGCTGCAGTGGCAAATGGGAAAGATTTATTAATGAAACGAGACTGGAAGCCAAGTCAGATGACCTCTATGAATGGAGCCAGTTCGAGTTTTTATAACTACAATCATGGTCATGATGACAAGCGTTTCTTAAGAAATGATTGTGCGGCGTTACATGACAAATTAGTCATGTTGGATATAGCTGAACGAAAATGTAATTCCGTAGTTAATAGTAATGATATTTGTGATAAGGATGATAATAATAAGATGCTTGAAAGAGAAAAAATATCATTTGAAGTATGCAAGGAAATGGAATATGACTCTGACGATGAACCTGTACGTTTTTATTATGGATTTCATTTTTTTTTTTCATACGGGATTTTGTACCTAACAATTGTTTTTTACCAAAAAAAATATTTTTTCACAAAACATGAATCGATTATTGGTCGTTTTTTGAGTACAAAATGGAAAACTCGTCGATACGAATGTATTTTAGTTGCGTACAACAGTGCAAGAAAAACTCATACTTGCTTATATCAAGATGGTGATAGAAAAGAATACAATTTAGGATTTAGAAATGAAAGGCAGCATGGTGGTGGCGATATTTGGTTTTGCAAACCCATACCATTGGATTCATTTGAAAAGGCAAAATGTGTACGTTTTCAAAATTGAATTTTTTACTTTTTTTTTTTTGTAGTAAATTTTGTATCTAACGAATTTTACAAAACAAAAAAAATATTTTTTCACAAAATATGCCTGGGCGACTTTTCCATTACCAGAATTTCCTGAGATGTGGAAGCCTCAATTAAATAGAGCTCTATATGCATCAGATTATGTTGAAGAAAGTGCAGAGGAGGAAATTTAAAATTTGAAAAAAAAAACTTAAGAATTTGTTTGCTTTTTTTATTTTATTTTATAAATTGCCCGTAAAAATTTAAAATTAGTTTTCGTGATTTCATTTCGATTTGCTATTTTTTACGGGTCAAGCGCAAGCAAGCGTTTCTAATGTCGACACAGTCGAAGATAGGAAGAGTGTGGAGTCTTTGTTCGAATTAATCTTATACTGATAGTTTCATTCAGTCAGAGATCAAACTAATTTTAGCATCGAACATCAAGAACCCCAGAGAATTACTATGGTAGCTACAGAAGAAATTCTAGATGACTGTGTAGAGAAGATTGATAGAAATTCAGAAACAACTACTTCAAAAGAGAATGTAAACTCAACAAATGAAGTTGAACCACAACGTCCAAGGCGCAGATCATCTGGAATGTACAAAGCTCCGCCAAAGGCTGCTTTATCATCAATTTTAGCCAAGCACCAAGGTGATGCAAGTTTAGAGAAATATAAAAGAGACTTACTAGGGGACGCAGCAGTGGGTGGATACCTTGCGGCGGATGCGGAACTCCCTCGCGTAGTTATCGAAGAATTTCGAATAATATTTGAAGGTAGACCTGGCAAGGATGTAGTGTATAAACTTTCAACTCCAGAAGGTTTGCATGAACTAAAAACCAAAGCATTTGACATAAAGCAAGGTTCTTTGTACAAGTTTCGAATTTCGTTCACTGTAAACAGGGAAATCGTAGTGGGCTTACAGTTTAAAAATACAGTCAGGTCAAAAGTGAAGAATGAAGTGGAATCCTGTATGCTTGGCTGTTACGGGCCTTCCAGCGAGCCTCACGTTTTTGAATATCCTCGTTGTGACTGGGCACAAGCTCCGAAAGGGTTAATGTTTCGTGGAAAATGGAAAGCTGTAATGGAATTCTTTTGCCAGGATCATGTTCGTTTACATCATAAATATTTTACCTAAATGTATTTTTTCATACGAAATTGTGTACCTAACGAGTTTTTTTATTTTTACTAAAAAAAAAAAAAAATATTTTTCACAATATATGAGACCTCTATCTTTAAATCGAAATATTCTTTCAATATTTGTAAACAATTTTCTACTGGGTGATGCGAATGACTTTTATTGTGAGGTCCAGAACCATGTGGTGTCATTGAATTGAAACATTAAATAAATTGACTTTGATTAAAGTTCAACAAATTATCAAATAAATTGACTTTGATTAAACAAANAACAAATTATCAAATAAATTGACTTTGATTAAAGTTACAACAAATTATCTTTTTGATTTAAAAAAAGAAATATACAAAAGTAGATAATCGCGACGTATATATTATAAAAATTGTTATAAACCTCGCTATACCAGCACAATCATTTTATCTAACAGTCCAAGTAATTGCTTGCCATTAAGAGTTCAAGGGCATCTTGTGGCTTTACTTCAAACTCCGGAACAGTACTCGTAGAATTTGAATATTTGTGTTTATGATAAAGGTATCGAATTACTTTCTCCATAACATCAGTAGATATCTCAGGAAATGACATTTCACCTCTTGACTCAGCGAAATCACCTGAAAGCATCGCCTTCATAGTTCCGGATACCAAAGCAGCCTCTCTCGAGACGATAAACTCATGCCCCTCTGCACTTTTTATTTTGACATACGTAGTCTCATCAGTACTTGACATTCTATACTATTGTTTGGTTAATATTTTGTCGCTTGTATATAACGTAAGGTACACTTTGGCAGCGTTGGAACGAAATAAACACTCTAGTGATGTCAAATACTATTAATATTGAGAGACTTTCACGTTCTTTGGACCACTTCTTAGGAAGTGTACCGTGTACCACGAGATTTCGATGATGGTGGTGTCAATATTATTTTTTTTTGGACGGTTTCTCGACGGTTTCATTAGCGGGGTTTATCCGGGCATATCCCGATCCATATACCCTAATACTAGGCATCGAAAAGGCCTACGTGTGTGTTCCGAGGCCACCTCCGAGTACAAATCTTTCTCAAGATCAAGATCAATAATGACCTTCAAAAAGAGATACTGCTAGAATGCGGCGTTATAGTATTTACAAATAAGAGAGATGCCTTTTAATAACGATGAAGCACAGGAATTATTAGGTAATGGAGGAAGCTACATGGATGTAAAAGCTGCTGCGAAAGACGCCATTGAGAATGCTGTAGCGCAGAGAGCTGCGGAAAAGCAAGCGGCTATCATAGCAAAACAAAAAAAGATGGAAGAAATATCTGCTAAAGCAACAGCCTTGGCATTGAAGAAAAAGGAGCGCGAAGCTGAATTGTTGAGAGAAAAGGAAAATGCTCGCATTGAAGCAATGGAAAAGGCGAAAGCTACCAGAAAAAAAGAACTTCAGCGAATCAGGTCAGAAAAGTTGAAAAATCAGGATTCCCACACAAAGAAAAGGAATAATCAGACAGCAATACTAGCAAAGAAACAAGCAAGCGAGGCTTGCCAAAAGGCAAGAGATATACTCGTAGCACAGAAGCAGAAACTTCGAATAGATGCTGCCGTAAAAATTCAATGTCTTGTGCGAGGCACGTTCGGTAGAAAACACTTTCAAAAAGTGAAAAGAAATGTTGTGTATGATCCAAGTGCTACTAAAATACAAAAAATATATCGTGGTTATTATACCCGGCGCCCTTGTTTAGTAAAACCAATTTGTATCCATATAAGCCCTGATGATAGTAATACTCGCTCCATTGTTCGACTTAAACCTGCAACTCTATTGGGGGGTTTTCAAATAGGCGCAATCTGTGATGGATTTACATTGACTGACAGAAAGTCTCCAGTACAGCTTGCTGGCGTTAGAAAAGGATACTTTCTTACCCATATCGATTCAATTGCTGTAGACAAATACCTATTTGGTGATATAAAGAGACTACAAAAAAACAGACGATTTTGGACAAAATCGCATCATTTGGAAAAAATGTCGCTTTCTTTTGCTCCACCTCTTTCAGACGATGAGCTATCATCTTTGCATACTGACGAGATGAAAGATGCCGCAATTATGCTTGGAAGTTTTGCACGTATGTGGATTGCTATCGCAAGAAAAGATAGAATAACACGCTTGCGCAAACGGCGTGAATTGCTTATTTTTATGCAAAAGAAAAGAGATGAGAATAAGAAAAAGTATGCTAGGAGAATTAATCAAAAGAAAAAAAAAAGAGCTAAAGTAGTTGTCTCTGACCCAGAACCTATTAAAGCAAAATATAGAAAATTATTTCATCTGAATACGGCAATACGCAAGACAGTTTCTTCGGAAGAAACACGATGTAGGGAGGCGAATGCTATTGCAGCTCAAGTTGCAAGGCTAGCAGCATTGGCATCGAGGGCATCAGGCGCAACAGCAAACGTCTCTGCAATTTCTTCAGTATTCAATAGAAGACAGCCTATATTACGTAGCATAATTTTATCTAAGATGCAGTGCATAAAGGCTTCTGCAGAGTCCAGAAATAATCATGCAGCTAACTGGAATGCTTGGCGAAAATCATTTGGAAAATCCCGGTCATGTACTCATAGAAGCAAGCCTATAATTAAACCAACGCAATCTTTTCTTAAGTCTTGTATCAAGGGCGATTTATCCGCAGTTCAATTTGCGATTGCTAATGCGAACAGAAAAGACCTAGACGAGAATATACACCGCAATGATACTTTGCAAAAGTTCAATAGAAATGTCGTAAAACTTGTGAATAGTCGAGATGTACGTTTTCATTTTAATTTTTTGTCCAAATGTTTTTTCGTACGAAATTTTGTACCTAACNAANTTAGNTTTTTTTTTTNAAATNTTTTTTCATCATACATATTCATGGACGTTGCGCTTTGAGTCTCGCAGCTGCATCAGGCAAATTACTTGTAGTTAGTGAGTTGTTAAAGTATAAAGTTGATGCTTACTCCAGAGATGATGACGGAAATACTCCTTTACACTACTGTTTTGCTTCTGGCGATGAGGTGCTTATTCGATTTATGTTGGCAAAGCTTCCGTTCATTAAAGACATAAAAGCGTCAGAATTGCGTAATAATTTAGGTCATAGACCAATGTCAGTCGAACCTGGAGGTGTGTTCAGTCGCGCCCTAAGAATTCAGAGTAAACAAGCTATAAATAATCAACGTATAATTGCAAGTCGTGGGAAAATTAATTACTCACGCTTGATCATGAAAAAGGAATTACATGCATTTAGCAGTATTACCTCTTCATTATCTTTTGAGAAACAAAAATCTAAATCAAAAAGAGATAGAAATCTAAAAAATAAAGATGAATATGCTTGGGAAGTTGCATATAAACAAAGAAAGAGAAGTTTATTTTCCTTATCTGGGGGACTTGAGTTAAATTCATTTCGGAATCGCCCAATATCTACGTCGTATTCGAAAGAACAGCGTAGCAAGTTAGGTTTGAAGAGTGTGAAAGGACGGCAAAAGCTTGCAATGCTTGATGGTATTCGAGATAATAATGGAGTACGAAGAGCATTAACACCAAATATATTTCTGAACAATAATTATTCTCTTCAAGCAGATATTGAAGGTCGACAAAATAAACACGGTATGCGAAAATGTTCAATAGATATCAGGAAAGAAAAGATCAACGGTATGCGAAAATGTTCAATAAATATCAGGAAAGGAAAGAACAAACACAGCAGAAGAAAACACAACAATAGATCAACACTACTGAAGAATAAAAAAAACAAATCTAAAAAGCAGCCTAGGATATCAAAGAAAATAACCAAAATTTAATACCAAAAGATGAATTTGGGTCAAAAATGAAAGGAAATTATTACAACATAGAATATACGCACGAAATCATGGAGGTTTTAGTAACACAATCCGGACGAAAAAAAATGAGGATAGTACGATTGTTCCTCAAAGATTCGAGGTATGAAGTTCACGAAGTTCAGCACCTGCACATTTTGAAACAAAAAGTATATCGGGTGGAAATTCGCCATCTGTTCTAAGCTTGGAAAGCATACAAGAACAAACTGTGTATATGATGACATTGTGGCCAGAAAGAAGAAGAAATGATATTGGAACAAAGCTGCTATTGTTGCATAAAACAAGAAAAAGCCGGAAAAAAAGTCAGCACTAAGTCTTCTCGACCACTCAATCGGTTGATTCAATAAATCTCTTTTTCTAGTCGATTTCTAGTACGTACAAATAGCTGAAACAATTTAAAGATAGTGCATCCTGTTCCTCAAAGGTATTCTTACCAATGATTCCGGGTATTTTACTTTTATTTACCTTTGGCATGGCATGTTGTGTACATGGTCATATAGATTTTGATAAAAGATTTACTTTCATTAAAGGGCTAAACAAACTGACCGACGAAAAATACAATCGAAAATACATTCACGGACGACGATTAGGTTTGGATGTGACCCATGTAAAACACATCATGAAAGGTTCGCATGGCACAGTTGATCTTATGTATGACAAAACTGAATCAAAATATGTAGCAATGAAACAAATTATTTTTAGGTCTGGTGATACAGAGGAACGTAGGCTTGATAGAGTCATAAAGATGTTGAAAGAGATCGCGCTGTTGCGTGAAGCTGAAAAGTGTCCTCATGTAGTTCGACTTGCCACAACACCTGAGGAAGATTATAGCTATGCAGCTAAGGGCAAAACAACACCAATTATGTTCACTGAATATCATTCAGGGGGTGATTTATTTACGTATATTACTTCTTCCTCGAGGGATATTGAAAATATTATCTTCAACATATTACCACAAATTGCGATAGCAGTCAAATGTTTACATTATATTGGCATAACCGTACGTGATTTAAAGCCAGAGAATGTTGTACTGAGCAAAGATCATAAAAGAGCCTTTTTAATTGATTTTGAGTTATTCTCGCAAACGTCTAAATATATTTTAGAACCTAAAGGTACTTTTCATATGCTACCACCTGAAGGTGTAATAGCTTATGAAAATCTACGTAACAAATCGGATAAATCGAAATCACACTGTACGTTTTCAAAACTGAATTTATTTTTTTGTACCAAATTTTGTACCTAACATAAGCATCAAATTTTAGAATATTGTTTCACAATACATTCTTCAAGAAACTGTACAATGAGTCAAAAAAAAATTTAGCATATGCGCACGGTTGGGATTGGTGGACATTTGGAGTGACTATATTAGAATGCCTAAACTATATCGAACAATCTGAAGTAAAAAAGTATGGACCACGGCAAATCCAGTGGGTATTTAAAGGGTTTACACCAACAACGTTTAAAACATGGATAGAAAAATCATTTAAGTCAAAGTCAGGTATTTTTAATACTAAATCAACAATTTCTAATCAAGAGCAATTGGAAGGTGTAAAAACCGCACTTCTTGGAGACATTTTTTTAAATGCAATGACAAATTTGATGCATCCACTACGACGTGTTGGACAAAGATCAGGAGATCCATATTTGAGATGGGCTTCCATGTTTTATCTTCCTACTGAGAATGAGGGAGAACCAGTTGCACAAAAAGAAACAGCAACATCAACTCATTCCGTACTCACCAAAAATGAAATTGAGAAGTATTTGACACTGGTACCAGTGAAAAGAGATAATGCAATCCTCAAAACTGTAAGAGAACAAAAAGCGATATACAAGAGAAAGCTGGACAACTGAAATGAGGCCATTACATCTGTATTATCTACCCCTGAGTTTTGTCTTCAAAGTTTGTATTTCAATAAATTTCTGTTTTTCAATGAATTTTATTAGTTTATTTAGAGGTAATGTCTTGCTCTCCTTAATTTTGTAGGCTCTGTTTTGTTAGCAGTATTAGATCTTGGCTGGCGTGAACGGGAAATTGTTATAGTTTCATGAGATATAAATCTTTTACCACCCGTGGATATAACTCTTTTTCCTTCTCCGGTGGTAGCCATTTCCTTTTTTTGTTCAGTATTAGATCTTGGCTGGCGTGAACGGGAAATTGTTGTAGTTTCATGAGATATAAATCTTTTACCACCCGTGGATATAACTCTTTTTCCTTCTCCGGTGGTAGCCATTTCCTTCTTTTGTTCAACTTGTCTTCGCTTAAGTTTCCCAGGTTTAACGTGATGCAGAACTTTGCTCTTTTTTTCTTCAGTGCTTGCTTTTGCCATTTCCTTCTTTTGTTCAACTTGTCTTCGCTTAAGTTTCCCAGGGTTAACGTGATGCAGAACTTTGCTCTTTTTTTCTTCAGTGCTTGCTTTTGCCCATTTAGAAGATCTTATTGAAAGTTTGCTCTTTTTTTCTTTAGTACTTTGTATTTTCCAAAGTTTTACCGGAAATATCCTATATCCAGCGAAAACTATTAATAATATGAATACTTGACATGCAATTACAGTAGTCACTACAACCATCATTGAAAAATAAACGCATCGTGTAAAATAATTTGCTTCGCTACACTCTTTTAATGAAAGCTGCCGATAAGTGGTATTCGTCACTCTTGTTGCCAAACTTTGAAGAAAGCTTTCTGGATAGCAATATTCAATATTTCGCTGAGCTTGGTACAAATCATAATCGAAATCGTCCATTTCATATATAGTTTGCCTTTCTGCACACTAGTTGGACAATAAATACAATAGAAAATTTCTTTATATCAGGAGGATGATACAGGTACTATTGATACCGTTTAGTTTAAAAACATAACAGTGGAACGAAACTTTTCCAGTTTAAATTTTCAGCTAAACCCTAACCCTAACCTAAAGATTGAATTATCGGAATTATTGACTGATGTCTTGACTCTTGAGTCTTGAGTTAGATCCAAGACGCGAAACAACAGGTATAGCTACTATTGTAAAAGAAGAACTGATAACGGGCAAAAAATTCTCTTGTGTATTCGAATTAACAAATTGTACATAAATTGAATATGGTAAGTTTAGCTTCAAAAATAAAGTACTGAGACATTATGAAATGGTATAGTTTTCATCGGTAGAGTCCACTGTTTGAAACTATTCACTCACTTATTTTTTCAATGGCTGAAAACGCTCAACTCCTCACTGCGTTTGACACATGTGAGTGGCATGTTCGTTCACGACTTTTGAATGAAACTAGTTTTGATGACATCTTTGTATTATCACCCAACATATTTCTTTGTAAAGTGTTCATTGTATTTATTTTTGGCACTTTTAATCTTTCACACGGCATAGTCAGCAATTTTTGATTTCGCAGGGACCCTTACAATACTTTTACTTTTTATATGCATGTGTACTTTCATACACACAATTCGGCCATCTCTCCTTGATGACAATCGCACAGGCCCCATGGGAATATTTTGGAAAGCTGCGAGAGTTGGAGAGCGTTGTAGTCCTGTCATAGCATTTGGTTGTATAGCCGTATCTCTTCATCTTCTTTTCATCAAAACATCTTGACAGGTTATTATATATTAATAAAAGAACAGTATAACACTATTAATACAATCAAACAGCGTCAGAAAAATGTATTTTTGTAAATCATTTATTTTAAGTACGTTTTCTCTGTATGTAAAATATTTTCTTTACCCAGATTGTTGTCTAGTCACCTTGAGCGTTCCAGAGCCACTATCCTCCCCCTGAGATAATAAATTCCTCAATCTAGACGAGGAAAGTCTATTACTACTCGTTCTTTCATGTGTAAGTTGTAAATCTAAGGGACTTGTCCCAGACGTTGTTCTCTTTCGAGATTTAATAACTTTTCGATCGACCGACACCACGGAAAAAAATGTGACATGTATTTAGAAAAAATATGCTAATTCGTTTTTTTGTTAAGTACTACATTCCGTATGAAAAACAAAAAGGAAAAATAAAATAAATTTGAAAACGTACTACTCTGGCACCAAGGAGAACATTTACCCATACACATAATAAAGCAAGTTTTGTAAAATGAACTGTCATTCTAGGATACCCTTTCATGTGAAAAATATTTTTTTTTTGTTAGAAAACATTTTTTTGTTAGGGAAAATTGTTTTTTTTTAACGAAAAACAAACTTTTAAAGTTAATGATGAAAATGTACATTGTGTGTATGAAATAAACCAATATACCCCATGTATCAATATGTCAGGAATTAACATCGCAAATGAACGAAATATTGAAGCATTTACAGTTCCATGTATTGAAAAAAAATACGCCAAATACTTTTAATTGTTTGTTAGGTACAAAATTTGGTACAAAAAAATAAAGTACATAAAAAATGAATGATGAAAACGTACATGAAGTTTGTACCTGCAAATATTTACAACACTACAAAAACAGGCGGAATCGATAAATATCCAAAGAGGCCATGCTAGTTGTGGAGGTGCTATTGGCGATATTAACGCATTTGTAAGAAAAAGTGCGCCAACAAAAGTCAGAACAACGGTTGGCACAGCATTCAAAAAAAGATTATGCAGAGCAGGATGCATACCACATGTCTTCGAAACTCTCTCCACCAGCCCAAGTCTCTTCCTACGTTTCGATTTCATATCTTTAAGTTCGTGCGATAACTTACGCCGTCTGCTGCTTAGAGATGATGAAGAACCTTTTAAGTCGGTTACGGGGAGGTTAAAATATTCGACATTATTTTCTTGGCGGTTGTAAGCCAAAACTCGAATCACTACATCTACAGCGATGTATACGAAAACACTAAAACCGCACGAAAATAGAAACGAAAAAGTATTATAAGGATGATCTATTTTCATACGAACATCATTCCATAAATCCCACAAATGATCCATAAAAATATGAGAACTCCAAAACCATGGCTTGAGAAAAGAAGGCACAGGCCAACAAAGTGTTAAGCCTGGAATTGTTTTTTGATAAAAGCGACCACTTTCCGGATTTTTCCAATGTCCCCAGTGGCCTTTTTCGTAGAACCAAAAAGAATTAAGGTTGTACCAAGGAGGAAGACGCATACGTGGGGCTTCATATCTCGGACTGACAAAGTTTGAATCCATGATGATCGCTGCTTCGGATAGTACAAGATCGCTAGATGGCCCCTCAGATAACGACTTCGCCGCGATTGGCTGTACGTCCATCGGGACAAAGACAGGCGACTCCTGCATTTGTTTGAAACCAAAAAAATGTGACAAAAAACCTTGGTCTGCCCCATCATATGAAGCCGTTGAAGGTCGTCTAAGGTCATCTAACATTTGAGTAAGTATAGTTTTATCTGGCTTTAGTACAAGAAGACCAGTATGAAAGTTAATAGGGTTCATGTACACAGCACAGAAGTGACCACATTGAAACAATTCGTCAGCGTTTTCCAAAACAATATTATCAGCATCAAGGTAAACAACTCTGTCATACTCAGTCATACCCCACAAATGAATTTTATTGAGTGTCTTTGTAAAATGCTTTTTGACATGCCCGGTAAAAGGATTAAAAACATTTTCCACATCCTTAAGAATTGCTCCGTCACTAATCAAGGTGTCGCGGGTTGATTGACGAACTTCAGGGGAAACCAAAACTACAAAAGGATATTTCGTGCCACTCCGCTTAATACTCTGATGCATAGTGCGAACACCTAGCAAGTAAAAGTCATCGGCATTCGTACCTTCGTAGTGAATTGTGGCATAAGCGTAGCGAGCGCTTTTTGGGTTGTCGTTACGCATTGGGTCAATGGAAATTTCTGTATTCGCGTGAAGTACTTCAGATTTTTCAGCTAATTTAGTTTTTTCATCAACTTTCGGTGTAACTATTATTTCAGCAGTAATAGCAGTGGTCAGGTACAAAAATAACACTACAATTGGCCGCATCTTGAAGAAATCCAAACACCCGTTTCCGAGGCACACAAATATCCGACACTTCTTCTCTTTTCCCTCCTGTTGTCCAGTCGAGGTCAAAAAAATCTTTCTGTCTGTATATTATAGTCTGTACCAATTTTTTGTATGAAAATATATTTCCAATTTCCGAATTTATAACGCTCAGCTGCTTTTTAGAAGTCAAAGAAGACAAGTTTGAGAAGTTGCTTCCGTTGCTCCTCTCCGAAGTATACTAGTATTAAGTAAATCTGCTCTTCGACTTGTTCTTTTATAAGTGCATTCTTCAATGACCCCTCATCAATATGAACAAGTTGCAGATCCAACTGCTCGGCAAGCGACTACCCCACCAGCAATTGCGAGCTCTAGAGTTTGTGAAATGAAGGAGCAAATGAGTGGTTTACCAGGAACTACATTTAACCTTGCAAATGGCATAGTCGGAGCTGGTATTATCGGTCTTCCTTTTGCAATGTCACAGGCCGGTTTTGCTCTTGGCACTAGTTTATTATTACTTGTTGCAATTCTAACACATTATACTGTTACATTGATGATACAACTTGGTCGGGTAAATGGTGTTTCGACATATGAAGGGTTGTGTGAAGCAGCTTTTGGGACTCTCGGATTTTACTCTCTTTCAGTGTTTCAAATTGCAAATTCTTTTGGTGCTTGTGTCGCCTATATTCTAATCATTGCTGAAACAGTCCCCCGTGTACTACAACATTGGGGAATTGCTTCGGTATTTGAGCCACTAGGTGACAAAGTCGTCTTGACTGTACTGCTCACTGTACTAATTCTTTTACCTCTTTGTCTGTATCGTATGTTTTCATAATTGAATTTTTATCTACATTTATTTTTTTATAGAAAATTTCGTACCTAACGAAAAAAAATTGACTTATTTTTTCGCAATACATGCGACGTCTCACATTTAGAAAAATGGTCGTTTTTGTCTTTAGTTGCCGTCTTAACTATGACTACAGCTATTGTGTACAATTTCATAGATCTAAATTTATCTGGAAAATCAGCCTTACAACAAAATCCAAATATCCTTTTTTCAATATCTGACCAATGGCTTCCTGCAATTGGTACTATTGCCTTTGCTTTCGGTTGTCAACAATATTCTTTCTTTGTCTTCAATACACTTAAAAATCCAACACCTCAACGATGGGCATGTGTGTCTCTGGGTGGGGTAAGTGGTGCATTCTTAGCTTCTGCATTACTTGGAGTGTTTGGTTTCTTTGCATTTGGTTATAAAGCATTGCCTAATATTCTTGATAATTTGGGCAATCATGATATTTTGGCAAATTGTACTAGACTTGTTCTTTCCTCGACAATGTTTCTAACGTTTCCTTTGGATTTTTTCGTAATTAGACATACTGTTTATACGATATGGAAACGATTCTGTCATCAAAATTTTGCATGTGATAATCTACCTACACAACAACTGCTTCACGATGGAATTGTGTCAAATAATAGTAATAATGTAAGTTTTCAAAGTTGAATTTTTTATCATTTGTTTTTCATACGAAATTCCGTACTTAACGATTTTTGTCCAAAAAAAAGAAAAAATATTTTTTCACAATACATGATGCAAATGAAAAGATTGATTCTTCAAATCTTCCTTTATTTCAGCACCTACTATTCACCACGATAATGTTTGTGTTCATTATTCATTTCAATTGTTTTTTTGTATGAAAATTTTGTACCTAACAAAAAAAATCTAAAAATTATCTCGTCACAGTGTATGTTTGGCTGTTCTTTAACTACTGCAATTTTAGCACTTCAAATGGGAGGTAATGGTCAGGGACTCGGATTAGTTTTACAACTTACTGGGGGAATAGGTAGTACTTTCATAGCCTTTGTCTTTCCCACCGCCACATATCTAAAACTTTACGACCCAAAGGAAAACTTCATCTCCTTAAAATTCATTTTTGCAGCACTTGTTCTCTTTTTTGGATCATTTTCCGGCATTGTCGGGGCTTATTACACACTGAAGGGTGCATTATGATATATTTGTATATTACACACTGAAGGGTACATTATGATATATTTGTATATTATATGGGAAGGTAGCACATAGCAATAAAATGACGAACAAAAAATGGTAGGACATTGTTAGGGTTAGGGTTAAGGTTGCCGTTTTTAGAAATTTTGGAATTCATATGTTTTATTAATAAATATAGAAAAAACATTCTTCAACTGGTCCTTTGATTTCGTAAATGATCGTAAATATTTTGCTTAAAAGATACAAGAGAATTCATAGAAACTCCATTTATATCTTTGCCTTGATCGTCATACTTCCTCAATCGTAAAGCTACTTTAGCTCCAGGCATTTTGAGAAATTCATCTAGTTCATTTGAATTAAGGGGACCTCCCTGCGCAATAAGTGTATCTTTGCTTGCTTGAGAGAGTTTTTTCATATAAGACTTATCAATGAATACAAGTGCTCTTTTAGCTTCTACGTGTAACTTAGCCGCAGGTATTGTAAAAAAATATTTTAAGTCAAATGTTTTGTTAAGTTTAAAATTCGTATAAAAAAAAATTAAGGCAATTTTGAAAACGTACACCAGACACTTCTATCGAAAACCCTAGCGATGCTAAGTATGAGCCTCCGATTATATCATGATTTTGATAGCCAATAGAGGTATCAGCTTTAGAAATTATCAACTCAGGTTCATCGTTACCTATATGAACCCAATGTGCTCTTGCTTGTGGTGAATTTCCAACATCGTGGCATAGGCATGCAAGTTGAACGTCATTAGGTTCTCCTGCTTGTTTAGCCTTGAATGCAGCTTGAAGCGCATGCTCAAGCATATTCAATCCTTCGCCATAAGAGAATGCTTCCTGTGTTTTGAGGGCGCTCATGATTTCCTCGGTTGCTTTCCAATAACTGTCATCTTCAGTTATTTCAGCCATAGCTCCCTGAAGTTCACGCGATTTATAAAGTAAAGTTTCTATAGTTGGTTCCCTCACAAAGAAAATCAGTATAACCACTGAACTCAATGCTGTGAAAAGAATGTGAAAAAGGCGTCGACGACCAAATCCTTGAAATATCATTCAGCAATATACAAAGATAACCGTTTGGTTCAAGTCATGCTTGCTAAGCAAGCATATATATAGCAGCAAAGAATCTGATCTAGCTAAGATCACGTGATGGATTGATGCCGATGCTGGCAACAAAAACACGAAAAATCGATTTTTTGATCCGTCGGTTACTTTTCAAAAGAGAGAAAGGATATGTTTTTTTTGTTTGTTGATACTTATACTATAAAGATGAGTGATGATAGTAGTGATAGTAGTAGCTCTGGATTAGGTGATGATCCTATTGGAGTCAACGATCGTGGCGGGCTAGGCTTTAGTAGTGACAGTAGCGGTAGTAGTGACAACGAATTCGGTTTCGAGGAGTCTTTTACCGAAGCAAAAACAAAAGTTGAACCGGAAATAGCTGAAACCAAATCAACTTCTGTACAAAACCAACAGTATGACGAAGCGCTTGAGCTTTCTTCATCGACAATGCTTACAACGAATACGATGAATTCTCCAAAAAGAAATAAAAATAGTATTGGCATGGAAGGTAAAAATGATACAGGAGGAATTATTAGGAATCAACACTTTGATGAGGCTCTAGAATTATCTTCCTCCACTATGGCAACCAACGCTACTGGTATGCGTATGAGCTCATTAGGAGAAGGAAAGGAGCATATATCATCCTCCGATGATGAGCATTCTAGTGGTAGTAGTCTCAGTGGAGGAGATAAATCGAGTAAAGGCGGAAATCGAAAGATAAAAAATAATAAGTACGATGAAGCGGCGTCTCTTGATGGGAGTATGTCCGAAAGCATGATGAGTGTAGAGACCCCACTAGGTTCTCGTGAAAAAAATAATTCTAATATCAGCACAAAAGGTGGATCCAACAATTTTCGTGTAAAATCTGGTCAATTGGATAATAAACTGAAAATGTCGGCTGGATTAAGTAAAAAAGAAAAGAGACAAGGTGTAAATGTACGTTTTCATCATGAATTTTAATTTTAGTTTTTTGCGTACCAAATTTTGTACCTAACAATTTTTTATTTTGTTTTTTTTCACAATACATATCTCCTCGGAATCTGCGTCCACTTCAGGATCTTCTGGTCTTTCCGATGACTCGCTCTCTTCATCCGATGAAAACGAAGGAAAAAAGGGTCATGATGCAGGAATTGACAAAAGTCTCTTATATAACCCTGAAGCATACGCAAAACTTCAAGTATCCGCTGAAATCAAAGAATTGTTTTCATATATTACGGTGTATAAGCCTCCAAAAGTAGCTTTAGAATCTTCTCTCAAATGTTTCGTTCCAGATTTTATTCCAACGATAGGAGAGATTGATTGTTTTGTCAAACCAAGGCTACCCCAAATTTTGACAGAAGATCAATCAGATAAGTCTGGAGATGAGGAAAAGGTTAAGGAGGGAAAATCTTCATCAAATTCAGGAAATCCTAGAGATGTTGAAGCCAATACTGTTATAGAAGAGAGGAAACGTCTGACAGGCGCATTACCTGGATTTTGTGTACTTGATGAACCTGCGACAGCACAATCTGATTCTGCCGTTCTATCCATGCAACTGCGCTCTCAATCAAAAACTCATAGAAAACAATTGGAAGACTTACGCGTCGATTCCATTGAACGCGCAGATACTGAAGGTGCTGCGAAACTTGCTCAATGGATAGAAAATGTGGAAAAAATGCATCGCACTAAACCACGCCCAACTGTTCATTATAGTGGTCCAATGCCAGATATTGATACACTAATGCAAGTATGGCCTGCAAAATTTGAAGAAACTTTAGTGAAAACAAAATTTCCAAAACTTGCTGACCTTGATTTAGATTTGACTCAAATGAGTAGGATGGCATGTGCACTGTTGGATATTCCGGTACATCAACGAAATGGAAAATCAAATGGAGGCAAAAGCCCAAGTAGAAAAGGTGGAGGGCCAGGAAACGGAACTGTCGAAGGTCTCCATGTTCTTTTCACATTGTGGTCTGCTTTTATGGAAAACCAGCATTTTAACAATGTTACGTCAACGACTCATACAGATGGAACAAATCAGTTCACAAATTCGGATTATCGACCATCTACTGCAGATGCTATTGAAGCAGTGTATGAAAGTTTTAACAATGATGCAACTCAAGAAGGAAAAAATGGTATTGGAAATAAAAGCGATTACAGATTAGATACAGCAGCGGCAATATCTGCTGTAAATGAAATTGAAAGAAGAAAGTTCAAGTGAACTCATAAAACTCATAAAAACAAAGTCAATACATTACAAAAGTAAGCAAACCAATAGTAAACGGAGTGAAATGACACATTCTTCATTACAAAAGTAAGCAAAACAATAGTAAACGGAGTGAAATGACACATTCTGACTTTATCTTCACCTTTTTTTAAAAAATAAATTTATTCGGATTCATTTTGTTTTTTAATTATTATTTTTTTTTTAATTTACTAGTAAGAAGCGTAATAAGTAGAGCTTTTTGTTATAATAAAAGTCGTAGTTTCTTAATTCTAACTAAAGACTTTATCCGGATTATATTATATATGCAGGTGTCATCAAGGAGCTATAAAAAAGCAATATATGTATTTTGGACAATCTGCCAGTCACAAATATTCCAATTTACTTGAATATTAACGGAAGGGTCATCTTGGAGTACTTGGAAAGCTTATCCATGCAAACATTTCACGGAATTGACCACGATCTCATCTTTCTTAGTTTTGGTTTCTTTGTTGGGCTATTTTCAAATAAATATTTTTTAGGACTAAATTTTGTACCTAACGAATGATTGGTATCATCACTTTTTAATCTTTTCATACTGTTTCTAGGGGAAAGAGTTTTCTCTAAGTCTCCACCAATAGTTTGTTGGCTACTAGCACATTCATCTTCAAGCATATGTTTTCTTTTCTTACCAAGGATATGTAAAGCTTCATCCATTTTATCTTTAGATGTAGAACTGTCTGACAGCATAAAATTATCTTTTTCTTGTTCACTACCTTCCGTACCTTCAGTGCTTTTACTACCTTCACTATTGCCAGGCGTTCCAATTTGTGCAAGGCTTCTCGCTAGCGAGGCTGGACCTAATATCGGACTCGAAAGTGATCCTCCGACAGCATCTTGAACCGCGCTAATACGACGTTTCAAGCTACTTTTTCTCAAATTAGGGTTAGATTCATTACTATTAGAGGTTATTGCTACTTCCCCTTCAAAAGCTATATGTATTTTGGAAAAATATTTGAAAAAAAAAAACTTAAATTTGTTAGGTACAAAA
>LT635994.1:0-24897 GCA_900128565.1 Stramenopiles sp. TOSAG23-6 | reverse complement strand
AGTGGTTCAATTGAAGTGATATCGGGAAATTCATCATCTACTGAAAACAAAGGTGGGGGTATACATATACGCACTGGTAACGGTATTTTTTCTCAATCTGGGAATATTTCCCTTCAAGTAAGTTTTGCAAAAATGGGTGGAGAAATAAATCTCAAGCCAGGTAATGCGTATGCAAAAGGAGCAATTGGTGGAATGCTTTCTATAAAAGCTGGAGGTTCATCCTCTGGTGGTACGACTAATATACAAGGAGGTCGGTCTCATGGTTCATCAGTCACAGATAATGGAGGTGCGATCAATATTGAAGGAGGTGGAGCAACAAAAGGCAAAGGTGGTGCGATTAACATATTTTCTGGTAATGGAATCGATGATGGCAGCAACGACGTAGTCGTATCTTCAGCGGATGCACTTGAAGACACTGATTCTGGTACACTATCAATTTTCTCTGGTGATAGTACAAGTTCATATGATACAGGGAAAATATCCATTATCTCTGGAAATTCAGGTACTGTAAAAGGAGGGAATGTTCACATCAATGGAGGATCCTCAATATATTTGAAAGCAGGTGCTACAACAAGTCAATTATCTCACTCATCATCTGGTGGAAAAGTTTCACTAACATCTGGTAAATCTGTCACAACTTCAAGTGGTACTATATCTATTGAATCAAATGTTGCTGTGTCTGCGTCTGGTGCTACTAAGTTATTTACTGGTAAGACTATTTTAGGTGACTCGGGTAACATTATATTTAATACAGGTGATGCAGTTACAGGTAGACCAGGTGATATCGAATTACAACCTGGGCCGGGTAGTCGTGAAGGTGGTAATGTCTTTGTAAACTCTGGTAAAGGAACTGTGAACTCACAAAGTGGGGGTAAAATCAGTATTGTAGGGGGTGTTGGAGGTGCTGATAATTCAAGTGTTGGTGGGAAAGTTGTTGTTTCGGGTGGCAAAGCAGAAAGTTCAGCGGGATTTGGTAAAGGAGGTAATGTAGTTGCCATTGCTGGAAGTTCTACTGATGGTGTCGCTGGTGGAATTCAAATAGATGCAGGTACAAATGAGATGGGTGCTAGTGGCTCGATTATTTTGCGCTCTGGAGAAGGTACCGCTACTTCTAGCGGTAGAGTTGTGATTGCTTCAAATGACGCTGGCATCATTGGATCAAGTGGCACATTGGGTGTCCTGACTGGGAAATCTACTGGTGGAAGTACCGGTACTATAAATATAGCTACAGGTTTCAGTCGGGACGGCAAATCAGGTACTATAGAAATGCGAGTAGGGGCTGCAGATATAACAAATGGTAATGAAGTCACAATATCAGCTGGTGATTCTTCTGCAGTATCCACATCTGGTGGGGCTATTTTACTCGATGGTGGTGAAGGTGCAAGTGATGAAACTTTATACACAGACGGTTATAGTGGTGGGCGTGGAGGAGTTGTTAAACTGACTTCTGGTATTTCGCGAGGATCATATGTTGGAGATAATGGTGGTACTTTGATTGTCCAAGGTGGCACCGCTTCATATGGTCAATCCGGGACTATCCGTATGAAGTCCGGGGAAAGCAGAGACAGAGTTGGAGGAAATATTGATCTTTTTACTGCAGATTCGGTAAAGTCCACTGGTTTAATATCATTGTCAACGGGTACAAATTCGAGTTCAAATTCAGGTGCAATAATGTTACAAACAGGATTCGCCAAAGATGGTCGTGGAGGGGACTTGACTTTTGCCGTTGGTGACGGAATGTCATCAGTAGGTGATAGTATCATTTATCGAGCAGGTACTGCAAGTGGTGATGAAGGTATTGGCGGAAATATTGCATTATTTGGAGGTGTAGGTAGTAGTACACACACTTACGATGGTGGAGATGGTGGAATTATTGAAATTATTGGTGGAAATGCCAAAGGTTCCACAAACGATGACAATGCTGGAAATACTGATATCAAAGGTGGTAAATCTTTCATGGGTTACGGTGGATCATTATTAATGGCATCGGGTGTTAGTACTGAGAAAAACTCTGGTGTGTTTGCATTTGCTACAGGAAATGCGGGTGTACAAGGTATTTCTGGTACAATGAACCTCGAGACTGGCACAACTACTGCTGGCTCTTCTGGTCAAATATACATGAGTACAGGTCAATCCACTGGAGGAGCTGCAGGGTATGTACAAGTTCAAGTAGGAAAGGGTTCGTTTGCTGAAGGTGGACACATATCTATAAAAAGTGGAAATATTTTCGATCATAATACTGGTGGAGAAATTACTTTAAATGTGGGTTATTCTAGTTACACATCATCCGGTAATATCTTTATATCTACACCTAATGCAGGTGAAAATACAAATTCGGGTTCTGGTGGTGTTTCTGGAGTGAAAGGTGGTGGGAGTGGAGCAATTAGTATAACCACAGGAACATCCAGTGCTGGTACTACAGGGAAATTTTCAATGCAAACTGGTAAAGCAAATAATGGTGCTGGTGGGGGTTTTACGTTGACCATTGGAAATAGTGACAAAGACGGAGGTAGTGCCGTGTTTGTTGCTGGTGAGACTTCTTCTTCAAAAAAAACTGGCGGAAAAGTACAAATTATCGGTGGATCAGGGATATCAGAATCATATATTGATGGAGGCAATGGTGGAGATATCATTTTTACTGCAGGTATTGCAAAGGGTCAAAGTCCTAATCCAACAAGAGACATTGGTGGGTCATTGCAATTAAATGGTGGAGCTGCTGCAAATGGCTCAGGTGGTAGTATGATATTCCTTAGTGGATATGGTGCCGATACATCAAGTGGCCACATTGAATTATTGACTGTTAGTAGTGGACAAAAAGGTAGCAGCAATCGTATTAATATCACAACTGGTGATGCTTCACTTGGAGCATCAGGATATGTGCGACTTAGCACTGGCAAGGCTAAAGGTAACCATGGTGGTAGCATAAGTGCTATTGTTGGTGATAGTAATGATGGCGATATTGGTGGAATGATTCAAATATTATCTGGTGGTATCGTTTCTGATAAAAAAGGTCAAGGTGGGAAAATATCGTTAACATCTGGATCATCCAGGACTGTTTCGTCAGGTGATGTCAGTTTTGGAACTGACACTGGGGGAATACAAGGCTCTAGTGGACTTGTTGGAATTAATACTGGATTTGCAACAGGTGGAACTTCCGGTTCAATAAAAACAGTCACTGGTGAAGCAAATAAGGGTAATGGAGGTTCAATTGTTCTTCTAGTTGGCGATGGTAATAGTGATGAGGGTGGTAAATTTTATCTAGAAGCAGGAAATACAGAATCACCCAAAGGATTTGGTGGTGACATTAATATAAGAGGTGGTATGGGCTCCCTGAGTAAGCTAAAAGGTGGTGGTGGAGGTACTGTAACGATTGATGGTGGGGTTGCTAGTGGCACTTCTCGCAACGAAAAAGGGGGTAGTATTTTACTCTCTGCTGCCAATGCCGTACAAGGAACAGGAGGTCATATTGCGTTAATCACTGGGTATGCCACAAAGGCTGATAGTGGACCACTTATAATATCTACTAGAAATGCAGGCTATGACCGCGGAGGAAATAGTGGTCAAATACAAATATCAACTGGATCTGCATCTCTGAAGAAATCGAAGGATAGTGGAAGCATTCGAATTCACACATCGGAAGCTAAATATGGATTTTCTGGTGCGATTTCTCTTACTGTAAATCAAGGGCAAAAGACAGGACAGCAAGTAAATATCCAAGCTGGTGACACGAATAAAGCTTTGTTTAATAAACGCATTAAAGGAGGAGATGTTAAAGTGAGTGGAGGACATGGTCTTGCTGATGATTATAAAAGTTCTGGTGGTGATGTCATCTTATCTGGGGGACATGGATATAGTACAAAGAGAGACAACCAAGGGGGCATCATTAATTTGGAGCCTGGAAAATCTGCTGGAGGAACTGGGGGAGAGATAACACTTTTATCTGGTACTGGGAAAGCTTCAACAAGCGGTTCTATTATTCTATCGACTGTAAATTCAGGAGATAAAGGTGTATCTGGACATATACATTTACGCACAGGAACTTCATCAAACGGTAATTCTGGTTATATTGTATTTACTACTGGTGATTCTACAGATAAACATGCTGGAGATATTGATGTAATTGTTGGCTCTGGTGACACAAAATCAGGTGGAATTATTACCATGAATGCCGGAAATACAACAAGCAAAGCCAGGTCCGGTGGTGATATCAGTTTAACCTCAGGTTCTGGAGTCCAACGGCACTCTGGCAACATATACATTGACACTACCCATGCTGGAGAAAAAGGCGTGTCTGGTACAATTCACATCACGACTGGAAGTTCTTCTCTGGGTCCAACTGGATTAATGAAGTTTACAAGTGGTACTAGTGTCAATGGGCACGGTGGTGACTACTCTGTCACTTTGGGAAAAGGGGACACAAATGAAGGTGGTGAAATTGTTGGCAATGCTGGAGACACTACCGCGGAAGCAGCTGTAGGAGGTAAAATCGCTATTCAAGGTGGTAATACATTGAGCACCAAAGATATCGGAAATGCTGTTGGAGGTTCGGTACACTTTCGTGCGGGTAATACATATGGTAGTCTTGATAAAATCGCTGACGTAGGCGGCGATTTATTTCTCACAGGTGGTACATCAAATAGTCATACTAGAGGTGGTGAATTAAATGTAATATCTGGCAAAAGTTTCACTACATCGAGTGGGGAAGTTATCCTTGCAACACAAAACGGTGCATTGCATTTGACAAAAAGTGGCGAGAGTGGATCGATTCGCATAGGTAGCAAATCTTCTAAAAATGGTCCAAGCGGCAAGATATCAATTTTGAGTGATTCATCTCAGCTTGGTCATGCGGGTGATATTCTTGCATCTGTCGGTAGCGCATCCGCAAAAGAAGGGGGGCGCATCGAATTGAATGCAGGTAATATAAAAACTAGTAGTAGAGGTGGATTAGTTGAAATGATTTCAGGATATTCTTCTAAAAGGTCTAGCGGTGAAATAACATTAGAAACCGCGCCATCTGGTCATAAAGGTGGTAGTGGTAGTATAAATATCTACACTGGTGATGCACATGCATCATCTGGGGATCTTTTACTATCAACTGGAACCTCAGCTGATGGTAAAGGTGGCGACCAACGCGTGGCTGTTGGAATATCACACAAAAACGAGGGCGGATTTTTGAACATTTCAGCAGGAGATACAGATACTAAGGGTAATTCAGTCGGTGGGTTGATTAAAGTGACGACGGGTTTCTCTGACGAATTGCACAGTGGAACTTTATTTTTAAATACTGCAAATGCAGGTAAACAAGGAGTAAGTGGTGACGCAACAATATCCACTGGTTCCACCAAGACCAGAGGTAGTGGTATAATTTCTCTTGAGACCAATACTGCAGCAAAAGGCGCTGGAGGAGATATTTTGCTCAATGTTGGCACTTCTCTTAATAAAAGTGGTGACGGGGGAAAAGTCTCTATAAGTGCTGGGCATACTAAAGATAGCACATCGCTTACAAAGAACGGTGGTGCAATTGATATAACTACGGGGACACAAATACTTTCAAGTAGTGGCTCGTTTCATGTACAAACGGCCAATTCAGGTACATCTGGAAGTAGCGGGGATATTTCTATAAGTACTGGTGAAGCACCCAATGAAGATTCTGGATCATTATTAATGTATTCTGGCTCCGCTTCTCACGTTGGTGGTAATATTTCAATAACCGTAGGAAAGGGTTTAAAAAAAAGGGGAGGCGACATAATAGTGAAAGCGGGTCAAATCCAAGGTTCGGTAGACACGTCATATGGAGAAACAGGTGGACAAGTTTCTTTAGAAGCAGGTTACAGCGAAAGTAGCTCGTCGGGTAATATTAGCCTTACAACGGTAAATTCTGGAAAAAATGGCGAATCCGGTAATATTATGATAAGTACGGGAACTTCAAGTAAAGGAAGCTCTGGTCTTTTGTCTTTTGTCACTGGAAATTCAATCCTAGGTACAGCAGGAAAAGTGGCAATTTCTGCTGGTGATAGTCATCTTAGTTCTGCAGGTGCCTTAAAACTTGCTGGGGGTAATACTGGACTTGGTGGTGTATCTGGGGGTTCAATAAGACTTGTATCAGGAATGTCACAGAAAACTTCAAGTGGAAACATTTCTATTGCAACAAGAAATGCATTAAAATCAAGTGAAGGAGTTTCGGGTTTCGTTCAAATTGCAACCGGTTCATCAACTAAAAAGGAATCATCGTCTGGGTCACTCTCACTCTCAACTGGGTCTACGGATATGGAGAGATTAATATTTGAATCTGACTCTCCTAAAGCGGGTGACATTCACTTAATTGTAGGTGGTGGAAACAAAGAATCTGTAAAAGGTGGTAGCTTCACCGTAGTAGCTGGCGTCGCAACTGATAGAGAGAATTCTAGTGGAGGTCGTGTTCAATTAAATTCTGGATTTTCAAAAGGAACAAGTAGTGGAAGCATCATTTTACACACAGAGAATTCTGGAAAATATGGATTTGCTGATGGCAATGCTAGTGGGACGATTACTATTAAATCTGGGGCAGCTACAGTAGGTTCAAGTGGAAAAATTGAGCTCATGACAGGAGTTTCTGTGAAATCAGATGAATCAACTCGTGGTGGAAGTAGTGGAAATATTTTACTTGAAACGGGAGATAGTCAGAAGTCAAAGAAAGATGTCTTTATAAATAAGCCCCCTAATAGCATTGAATTGTATGTTGGTAAAGGTAAACTAGTTGACACATTCGGAGGAAACTTTACAATAAATGCTGGCGACATTCCAATGATTGATAGGAGGAGAAAGGGGGGTGATATTTCATTAACTACTGGGAAAAGTTTGATGTCATCAAGTGGGGATATACAGGTTAAAACAGAAGACTCTGGGACAGCTGGTATTAGTGGTGAAATTATATTTCATACAGGAGATGGAATTGCAATGAAAGACTCGGGTGGTATCCAAATTATGACTGGCCAGGCTGCATCTTCAACTCGACGGCGCGGCAAGGTAACACTTGAAGGAGGGAATATTCTTCTTGATTCAGCATTTGATGAAAAGTCAACATTAGAGATACAAGCAGGAACTCTTCGATTTAATGGCGAGAAAAATGTTATTCTAAATTCAAATCACCGAGACAACGATGGAGAAAATAGTGGTTATGTAAATATATACTCAGGTAATACGACAAATGGAAATACTGGGACCTTGCAAATATCAACAGGAAGTGCTACTGTAGGATCAGCCGGTAGTATTATGTACCAGGTTGGTGCGGGTGATACAAAAAACGGTGCCACTTTCAGCATGAAGGCTGGTGCAATATCAGATGACGAGTCACTATCTGGAGGATCTGTAGTTATGCAGACTGGTTTGAGTCGGTCGACTTCGAGTGGTATGATGGTTATAAAAAGTTCTTCAGCTGGTATATATGGGAGAAGTGGGAAAATTCAAATTGGTACAGGCCAAAGTTTCAATCGCGACCCATCTGGTGAAGCTCTGTTACAGACAGGAAGTTCGTATTCCTTGAATAGTGGGGATCTGCTCATTGCTTCTTCAAATACCGAAAAAAGGGTTTCTGCTACAACCAAGGTTCCCTCTGGAAATATTGTTCTCCGCAGTGGCAATGCTTTAGATTCTGGTCATGTTTCATTATTTAGTGGTAATTCTACAAATGGATCTGGTGGAAACATCACTGCAAGTGCCGGAAATGGAAATACAGGCACAGGCAATTCTTTAACTATAGAATCTGGTAAAGTAGTCGGGTCAAGTGGTTCGAATAGTTATGGTGGAACTATCGATATAAAGAGTGGTCTTAGTGGAGGTGAAGACTCAACTAGCGGCAATATTCAAATGTCGTCGGCAAATGGCGGACAAAAAGGGGCGAGTGGGGATACAACACTGACTACTGGAAATACAATATCAGGTCATTCTAATGCAATTGATATTATAGTATCTAGTGCTCCCATAGGAGCAAGTTCATCATCAACTGGTAATATTATTGTACAGTCGGGCGATGGTTTTGTAAATAAAGATGGTGGTAGTTTACAAATGATTGCTGGTATTACAGAGGAAACTTCGGCAAATGGTGGTAATGTCGTAATTTCTTCTTCTCCAAGAATAGATTCAAATATTGATAGAGATCTGAAAAATTCAGGTGACCTGAAACTGGGTAGTGCAACTAGTCTTGATAGAGGACATACAGGAGATGTTAAAATAACTTCAGGAAATACAGCATCTGGTTTTTCTTCGAATGTTTTGATCCAAACGGGTTCATCTTCAGAGGGCTTGAGTGGTAATATAACTATTTCAGTATCTGGCGGAACTGAAAGAAATGCAAATGTAGTAAAGGTTCAATCTGGATCAACTTCTGCAGAAAATTCGGTTTCTGGAAATATTGAAATTGAAACAGGAAAAAGCATAGATAAGGGGTCTACCAGTGGGAATCTAACTATGAGTACTCCAAAAGCAGATGCAGCTGGTATAAGTGGCAATATTGTAATTCAAACTGGAAAACATTCTCTTTCAACAACTTCTTCAAAAACGGGGATTGCCCTCATGACAGGAAAAACAATAAAAGGGAAATCAGGAGATATTGAAGTGACTGTCGGGGAATCCAATAAATTATATTCTTCTGGTGGTAGTGTTTTAATTTCATCAGGAAATACTGAAGCACAGCGTGGTGGTGAAGTTGTAGTAAAAAGTGGAAAAGGTAATGCTTCGTCAAGTGGTGCTGTGACTGTGATGTCACCCACCGCTGGTTCTGGTGGCAACGCAAACAGTGGCACTATAAGCATTAATACAGGGAAAGTTAAAAGTGGTAAATTATCTAGTGGTCATATATATGTAGCTACGAGCAAAGCAATCACCGGTAGAGGAGGCCAAATCATTTTGGATGCTGGTTCATCTTCTGGCTCGCATTCAAATCCTAAGGGTACGATTGCTCTTAATGGAGGAAGCTCCACTCTGCAAAGTGGTGGAACGATACTGCTAAACACTGGTGTCGGTTCAAACACATCAAGTGGAAACTTTGACATCATGACAAAACAAGCAGGTATCAAAGGAAATAGTGGAACAATTCAAATTAATACTGGTAAGGTCGAAGGAGGGCCACACTCTGGATCTATATTAATAGCAACTTCGGATAGTCCTGCTTATGGAAAAAGTAGTCCCATAAGTGTGAAAGCTGGAAATGGGATGCAATATGGTGCTAATGTAGCCATTCATGCTGGAACTTCGACTTCGTCCTCCGGGGGTAATATACAACTACACAGTGGTCAAGGTATGCAAGAATCCAGTGGAAACTTGATTATTGAAACATCAAATACAGATGTAGAAGCAGGAGCTACTGGAAATATCTCACTCCAGAGTGGAAAATCGAATCAAATGAATGGGAGTGGTGGAAATATTCTACTGAAGTCAGGTCTATCATCATCTTCAGAAGTATCCGGATCTATCAGCATCGTTGTTGGGAGTGGTGAAAGTTCAACTGTACAAGAAGGCAACGTTGATATTAGAAGTGGAAATACAAAGAGTTCCTCTACGGGTGGTGAAATTGCGGTTATATCTGGTCTAGGCCAAGAGACGAATAGTGGCGATATTTTTATTTCATCAATGAAATCAGGTGCAGGTACAGGTAAAATATCTACTGCATCGGGCACATTAACTTTAAAGACTGGTTTGTCAAGTGAAAGTTATTCCGGGTCTATTCATTTCAAGACAGGGAATTCAGACATGGACCAAGGAAGTTCTATTCTGGTTGCCACAGGAGTAAATAATAAAGGCAATGGTGGAGATGTGCTTATTCAGTCAGGAAACGGAAGTTTATCTGGTGGGAAACTACAACTAAGTACTGGTTTTGGTGCGTTGACATCAAGTGGGGACATTTCGATCAATATACCAAACTCAGGCGTCTCCGGTGTGAGTGGTTCTATGACTATGATGACAGGCGTAGGTCACCAGAAAAATAGTGGTAATATTAAGTTAGAAACAGGACTCGCGAAAATTGGAAAGTCTGGAGATTTGACAATTCAAGTTGGAATGAATGAAATCGGCGTTGATAGTGATACATCTGGAGGTAATATCGTCATTAGTGCAGGTAGTACTAATGATGAAAGTACTGGGGGTGTAGTTACACTTCATACCGGCGAAGGTTTAGGGAATGGGGCAACAAGTGGAATACTAAATGTATATTCTGAAAGCCCAGGAAAAAACTCTGGAGTTAGTGGAAGTTTGAACATTTCTACAGGAACTTCATCAAACGGTATTTCGGGTGACATTCGTTTAAATTCATATATCGCTTCATCTGGTAAAGGCGGTAATATTTTCATTCAATCCGGGTTGGGATCTGGCCCACTAAGCGGAGGACATGTCAGCATTAAAGGTGGTGCAAAAACTAATACAGTGTCTGAAATGGCATCATCTGGTGGATATGTGAACTTCATCTCAGGGTATGCTACAAAAACGTCCAGTGGAAATATTAAGATTCTTTCTCAAAATAGCGGTACAAGTGGAATGTCGGGAAAAATTACTATTGAAACAAGTCATGCTGAAAAAGGAGCGAGTGGGAGTATCATATTGAAAACAGATGTGTCTCGCATCCCGTCTAATATTACGTTACAAGTTGGTAAAGAGATAAAGGATAAAGAAACTGGGGATATCTTGATTACAGCAGGAAAATCCAAAAATGGAAATGGTGGCGGAGTATTATTACAAAGTGGGTCAACATACAAATCTGGAAGTGGCAATGTCGTATTCGCAACATCTGATATTGATGGGGAAAATGGAAAAAGTGGTCATTTGGACGTTTATACTGGAAATTCTGTACAGGGCAATGCTGGTGATATTACCGTTAACACTGAAAATGCAATGGGTGATAAAGCAGGTGATGTAAATGTTTTTGTCGGAGACGCTACAACAAATGAAGGTAAAATGAGTGGGAAACTTTTTATTGGTGCTGGAAGCGTCAACGGACAATACATTGGTGGAGAAGTCGGTATATATACGGGGAATGTTTCATCAAAGGGTACATCTGGATTAATCTCTGTTGTATCATCACAAGGGGGTATATTAGGTAATAGCGGCAGCATATCTCTTCATACAGGTAAAGCAAAAGGTGGAAATTCTGGTAAAATTACTTTACATACTGGTAAGGCAACTTACGGCTCTAGTGGTAGTATAAATGTTTTAGTTGGAGCTAACGAAAACGGCGAAGAAGGTGGATATTTGTCTTTTGATGCTGGCAATTCAAATTCGATTGCATCTGGAGGTAATGTTAATGTATTGTCTGGATTTAGTGCCAAGAGTTCAAGTGGAGATATTAAATTAATCACCGTTAATGGAGGAAGTATGGGCTCCAGTGGACTGATTTCTATCGCCACTGGAAATAGTGTGCACGAAAATACAAATACAGGTCATTTAGTATTTGCAACGGGCAACACGGTATCATCAACTAGTGCTGCTGGTTCAATACATATTTCTGGAGGTGTAGCTAAAAAGCTTATCGGTGCCGGAATAAAAATTTCTGCTGGTGATATTTCAAGTGCTGGTAATGTTCATGGTGGAAATACGAAAGTAACATCTGGAATGAACAAAAAATCTAGTAGTGGAAATCTGGATATAAAAACACCAGATAGTGGAGTTTTAGGTAAATCAGGTGTTATTTCGCTTTACTCGGGTGCCGCAAATAAGGGAATGTCCGGAAGTTTGGATATTGAAACGGGTAATGGTATTTCTAGTGAAACAAATTCAGGTTCGATTTCACTAAGTACTGGAAGTGCTTCTACAAAAGGAGGCCGCGTTTCCTTCGTTGCAGGAAATAGTGTATCAATTGATGATGGTTTTCAAGGTGGCTCATTTAAGTTAGCTTCGGGTATTGGGAATACTGGTCATAGTGGTGGAATAAGTATGACTACATCTACTTCGAGAGTATCCGGGTCATTTGGTATTTCTACTGGTAAAGGCTTTGCATCTAATTCAGGTAATATTACATTGCATACTGGACATGCTCATTCTGGCCAAGCTGCTGGTATTTTATTTCGTACAGGTACGAGTAGTACATCTATTGGGGAACTTTTTATAGGTGGAGGGCGTAGTAAAGCTCAAAAAATGTCTGGTGGGTATATTCATGTAAAAACTGGGAAGGGTGTATCCTCTGGTACAAGTGGGGATGTCAAACTAGAAACAAAACAACAGACGGTGACTGGGGGTGAATCCGGTGCTTTTCGAATATCTTCTGGTAATGTCATTTCACCATCTAGGCAAAATGTTTCTGTAGGAAGTGTTTTACTGAAAACTGGAAATGCAAATACAAAAGCTGGAGAATTTAGGATGAAAGGTGGACTTGGAGAAACTTCTTCAAATATAAGTATAGAAGCTGGGGAAACAAGAAATCGAGATAATAAAAATGTAGGAACTGGTGGTGATATTATATTATCGACAGGTATTAGTAATACAGAAAAGGCTGCTAGTGGAAGCATAAATATTGATACTTCTGATGATTTTACCTCGGGTTCAATTGTATTTGAAACATCTGCTTCCTCTCCGAATAGTGTTATGGGTAGATGTTTAGATGTTAATATCCTTGATAAAGATGAATGCATTACCGCGGGGTATACATGGACACGCTCAGGTAGTATTTCCATGAATACGGGATCAAATAAAAGTTCGCCGGGTGGCAACTCAATGAGCATAAAAGTAGGTGACGCACTGTCAGAGAAAGAAGCTGGTGGAGTTTCCACAGGCAATGTCGATATTTTTGCAGGGAGTATTATGGTAGAAACTGAGGATTTGTTCGATCATGTGGGAGGAGATATCGATATTGTATCTGGTAAAACTTATTTTACATCTGATGAAGATGTTGGAATTTCTGGTGACATTACGGTAAACACGGCAAAATCTTCAATGTCTGGTTCTCTTGTAATTCAGACTGGTTCAAATAAGGATATTTTAAAGGATAATGGCGCTAGAAGTGGTGTTTGTGAAAACAATAATTATAAAACAAAGAAAGAATGTTTAAATGCAGGATCTAATTGGACTACCGTAGGAAGTATGTCGATTTCTACTGGTGGCGCTGCTGGTGACTTTAGTGGAGATATTATCTTTGCAAGTGGAACTGTGCCCAACAAGCCATGGGATCAAGTTTTAACTTCGGGTATAGGTGCTAGTACTACATTTGGAAATGGTGGAAGCATTGAGTTTTCAGCTGGTGAAGCAACTGTAACTTCACAATCTGCTAAACTCGGTGGGGACACGTTGATATCAACAGGGGAGAGTTATTTGCAATCTGGAAAAGTAAAAATTGTAGTTCCGTACTCTGCTGCATCTGGTGAAATTAATGTGTCAACTGGAAAAGGTTCTGGTGAATCAGTAAGGAATCTTGATCCGATTACAACATCAACCGGGTCTATTGAAGTTAAAACAGGGTATTCTGCATTTACATCACCAGAAGAAGGCGCATTATCCACAGGAAATATCGAGCTAGTGACAGGAGATTCTTTTGAAGAAACATTAAACTCTAGCTATGTATCTCTTGTTAGTGGGTCGTCTGCAAGAGGCTCAGGCGGGAGCATTTCGATTGCTACCGGTTTATCTATTGGGGAATCGATCACAACACCAAATTTAAGTGGCGGTTCGATTATCCTAAAATCCGGTGCTGCTATTACTAAGAATACAAAAGGAGGTTCCATTAGTATTAAGAGTGGCACAACGACATTAGACTCAAAGGACATAGATAAAAGTGGCGGTATAATGATACAAACAGGTGATGGTATTTTCAATGGTAAAAGTAATGATTTAAAAATTAAGACAGGATTAGCAAGCTCCGATTCATCTGCACCAATAATCATTGAAACTCCCACAGGTGGTGATATCAATCTTTCCGGCGGTAACACAGATACCTATACGGGATCAGATGTAAATATTTTTGCCGGAATTTCGACCAGTGACAAAGGTGGGTCTATCTCAATCGCCACTGGCGATAGTCCTGTTTTGAGTGGTTCTTTAGTTGGTAGGACTTTTGCAGGAGGAAACATAATTCTGGAGACTGGAGATTCAACGTCTTCAGTACCTGGTAGTATCTATATTGAAACAGCAGCTGCCAGTAATACTGCTGGAAACATCACATTTTCAGGTGGTTCCGTTGATATCGAAAACGGTGGAAATATTACCGTAATTGCTGGCCAAACAAACTCTGATTTTGAACAAGGTGGTAAAATTGACATACTGACTGGGGAATCTACACATCTTAGTGGGGGGTTTACAGTTGAAACTGCTAATAACAATAAAGGTAAGAGCGGTAGTATTGTCCTTTCGACGGGAACATCCGTTGGTATTTGCGGAACTGGCGAATGTTGCGACACAATTGATTTCACCGATGAAAAAGGTGACAAATGCTTATCTTGGAATAGTCGTTCATGCAAAAATGCAAAATCTCTATATGGATATTCTGATATTGGTCAAAATGATATTCTTCTAAACTGCCGACAAGCTTGTGGTATTTGCAGTAGCAGTTCCATCAAAATTTTTGGGGGGGATTCTTTGACTTCCGTTGGTGGTAGTGTTACCGTGCAACCGGGAAAAGGCCACGGAGATTCAAACGAGGAATATGGAAATATCGAATTAAAAGGTAATAAGTCTGGTAGTTTTATGAAATTATCAGGTAGAGGTGCATTATCTCTGTCTACAAATACAGATAGTCATGATGTTAGAATATATAGTGGTTTCGATGTGTCGCTAAACCTTGTAGAGTCCACCGGAGAGTTCAGTGTTCGTCACGAACTTGCAAACGTTAATGCCGGGGGTGAGCGTTCTGAGGGTGGTACAGATAAATCTAAACAAGGAACAACAGTGTTTAGAGTATGGAAAGACAAAGTACTCATGCATGTCCCTGCGCAGATTTATCCACAAGATGTTTCAGATGAGAGAATTAAAAAAAATATTGAAAACCAAGATGTAGATAGCATATTACAAAGACTTCAAGATCTAAAAATGAAAAAGTATAGATATACCCCTGATTGGGCTAGAGTACGACACCTCGACTCTGGTGACTATGGGGTAAAACATCAAGTTAGAGGAATTATCGCCCAGCAAGTAAAATCTATTTTCCCAGAACATGTTTATACAACTGAAAAGTTTCGACTATCAAACACAAATTTTTCCCGTGATAACTTTCATGAAGTTGACAAAATTGCAATTACTATGGATCTTCTTTCGGCGCTTCAGTCTGTTCAAAGAAGGCTCAATATAGGTCCGAACACTCCAGGACAAAGTGCCAGTCTATCTATTTCTTCTGATAATGCAACAGAATATTGGGAAGGTGGGATTAAAGGTGCCAGTGGTAGAATTACTTTTAAAACAGGAAATAGTATAAAAGACAGATCTGGTAATATAACAATCAACTCTGGTAGATCTTTTGCGGAAAACGGAACTGCTGGGTCTATTTACATTGCCGCTGGTAATACCAAAAATGATAGTGAATCAAAAAAAGATATATTGGATGCATATAATGCACCTCGAAGTGTTATCATTCGTGCTGGTGATGTAGATGCGAACATTGTCAGCGGAAATAATGTAGGAGGTTCTATTGAACTATCTAGTGGTGATGGTTATACATCAGGTGAGATATTGGTTCGATCATCGGAAACAGCAGTCAACAGTGGACACATTGAATTTCAAACTGGTGACGCAACATATCATTCTGATAGTGGAGATATAAATATTAGTACAGGGAGCGCTATTGTTCAGTCAGGACATTTAGATATATCTGCTGGGTCAAGTACTAATTCAGACGGGGGGTCAATTGATATACAAAGCGGCGGTTTAACTGAAAAACAAGGAATGGGTAGCGGAGATGTTCATGTTTTTTCGCCTGATTCAAGACAATCGTCAAGTTCGCACATTCATATTAAGACAGGAAAAAGCAAACTAGAGAACTCAGGATCAATGACTTTATCTGTCGGCGCAACACAATACCATGATGGTGCAGTCATACATATCAAAAGTGGACGCTCGAAGTTAGATTTTAGCGCACCAATTAATATTGCATCCGGTATTTCCCATTCGAAAATTGGAGGTTCCATTATTGTCGAGAGTGGGTCTTTAAACGCTAGTTCAGGTAGTTTCGAGAGATCTACAGGAATAACATCGATAATAACAGGCAACAGTGATGATTTGAATAATTCTCACACTGGTTCATTGTTCGTGGGTACTGGCGAGTCCGACACCGGTTATAGTGGTAACATTTCACTTACTACTGGAATACATCATGGTGCTGGGAAAGCTGGCAACATTACAATAAAAACTGATGACACAAATCGTGGAAATGCTGGAGATGTAACGCTTTCTATAGGGAGTAGTGAAGAATTATTGGCAGGAAATCTACACATTGAAGCATTACCAGACTACTCAAAGAAATCTACTAAAGGATATGAAATTCGAATGAAAACAGGTGCATCAAGTGAATTAAATTCTGGAAGATTTGATATATCAACAGCAAGTGGGAATCATGTTAAGAGTGGGTCAGTTGAATTGCGCACAGGTAAGAGTAATTCCCATTCAGGCAAAGTTGACATAAAATCTGGTTCATCTGATGAGCGTCGAACCGGTACGGTATCAATTGCAACTGGTCATAGTGTTGAATCTCGTGGAAGTATGATGAATCTTGGAAGCATGGACGTTGAGATGATTGGAGCACACAGAACAGGTACTCGAGGAGGAAGCGTTGTTGTTTTGTCGGGGAAGGGAAAACAATATTCAAGTGGTAGCATTTCTTTCACATCTATATCATCTAGTGTCACATCTCCTGGTAGCAGCGGAATTATGTCTATAGTAACAGGGAAGTCAGCTGATGGTTCCAGTGGACCTATTATTTTTCGGACTGGTGATGCACATAATTCGTCAAGTGGAAGTGTATCTGTACGCACAGGATATTCATCCGTTGGCGAAGGAAGTAGTGTTTATATCAGTGCTGGAGAAGGTGACTTGTCAAGAGGTGGATCGATTGCGATTGTTGCTGGAAATGCAAATGGAGATGGAAATGGAGGTGCTCTTCGTTTTGAAACGGGTCGTGGACCTAGGAATAGCGGAAGTGCTTCCTTGTCTTCCGGCAGTGGCGGTACCAATGGAATATCCGGGGCTACGATTATTCAGACAGGATCATCGGTCAAAGGGGACTCTGGAAATGTAAGTATTTTATCTGGCGATTCAGCACATGAAAATTCTGGCGATGTTACTTTAGGTGTCGGTATAAGTAGAGACAGCTCTTCTACAGGGAACTTAAGTATTCGCGGAGGTCTAGCAATAGGGAAATCATCTACTGGGGGTTCTTTACGTTTGAGTAGTGGTACTGGGGTAATGGAGAGTGGACACATTAAAGTATCAACATCGGCAGTTATTGAAGGTAGACAGGATACATTTTCAGGTAGGTTGTCTCTGATTACTGGCGATGCACCAACAGGGGCTTCGGGCGATGTAGCAATAACATCAGGTAATTCAAAAGATACCGCATCAATAAATATTTCAGCTGGTGTTTCTTCATCAGGAAACGGAGCCAGTGTTTCAGTTGTTGGGGGCAGTACAAAGTCAAATTCAGCAAAATCGACGAAGAAAGGTGGCAGTATTATTGTTTACTCTGGAATGAGCGATGAAGATACAAGTGGGCACGTCAACTTTTCTTCTGTGTATTCTGATGTGTATGATACAGGCAAAATATCGGTTGCGACGGGTAAATCCTCGAATCAATCAAGTGGTCCCATATTTATTGCCTCTGGTTCAACAAATTCTGGAATAAGCGGAGATGTGATTTTGAAATCAGGCATTTCTTCTTCAGGTAATAGTGGAGATATTTCAATGAATGTTGGTTCAAGTAAGGGAAAAAATGGTGGCTCGATTGTTTTGGTTGCTGGAAATGTAAATGGACATGGGTATGGAGGAGCGCTTCACTTTGAAACAGGGCGTAGTGAGTATGAAAGTGGCACTGTGAGTATATCATCTTCAGGAAGTGTAGATCATAATGGTATATCCGGAAGTATCGATATTCAATCGGGCTCATCTTTCTCGGGCAAATCAGGGGATATAAAAATGTTTTCTGGTAGATCAGTTCGAGACAATTCTGGAGGCATCTTTGTTACTGTTGGTGAATCAGGTGGAGAATCTGCCGGAACTGTGTCCATTAAAGGGGGCATTTCAACGAAGCATAATTCTGACGGAGGGAATGTTATTTTATCTACTGGTACTCAAAATTTAAATAGTGGACATATGATAATAGAATCACTATCATCTTCTGAGTCATTTCCGAATACAAATTCCGGAAATATGTCTATTGTCACAGGTGATTCATCGAAAGGAATCTCTGGTATTGTATCATTTCGAACAGCAGTTTCAATGGATGCATCTTCAGGCGAGATCCAAATTGGAGTAGGAAAGTCTACATTCAAAAAGGGTGCCCAATTATCGATAACTGGAGGGAAAATGTTTTCTGCAACAGGTAAAGGCGGTGATGTTGTTGCTTTATCTGGAAGCACACATGAGGGCAAAACAAGTGGAAATATGACACTGGAGACAAATACTTCGAGTATAGATTCTGGAGCTGCTAATGTTACAACAGGTGATTCAAAATATGGCTCAACCGGATATGTTGTACTATCAAGTGGGACATCAAGTGCATCAAGTGGTCAACTTTCCCTCTCCACTGGAAATTCCTCAAATAATTCCGCTGGGTCGATTATTATATCTGGAGGTTCCGAAAGAAATTCGAAAACAGCATCATTGTTCGGAGGTAACGTTGAAGTAACAACGGGGGACTCTATTAATGATGTTGGTGGATTTCTTGGCATGTCAAGTGCAGATGGTTATTCAAGTGGTGAAGTAAAGCTTTTATCACCAAATGCTATAGATGACAGTGGGGATATACATATTGGCACAGGAACATCATTAGATGAAGGCACAGGTAACATAGAACTTATAAGCGGTAAATCGGGCGAAAAAAGTGTTGGTGGTTCATTTTCTTTGAAAGCAAGTGGAAACATGGATGATATCAGTGTCTTAATTGATGGTGGTCGTGGGATAGATAATGATTCAAAAGGAGGCAATATAAACTTGAGAAGTACTACAGCAGGACAAAGTGGTAATGTTGCCGTAAAAACATTTCATAATGAGAATAATTCAGGTGTTATTGCAATAAATACCCAATCTGGAATACAAAGTGGCGATATTGTCATCAAGACAAAAAGTGCTATTGAAAGTGGAGAAATAGCTATATTACCTGGTAATTCTACAACTGAAGGAGCAAATATTACATTTCGCATAGGTTCATCGGTTGATAATACTAGCGGTGGTTTATCTGTAGTAGCCGGTAAGAGCAACACAGAAAAAACTGGTGATGTAGTTATATCATCTGTAAATGCATCATTGAATACTGGAAATATCAAATTAGAAACATCAAATTCTATTGATATTGTGTCAGGTTCATCCAATAACTCTTCAGGTGGCTCTGTGAAAATAAAAAGCGGTATGGGATTTCTGAAAGGCTCTGATATTAACGTTATTACAGGAAGTTCTTCACTTTCTCAAGGAGGAACCCTTGAGCTCACCAGTGGTGACGGTTTTGAGGTATCTGGAAATGTGACGTTCTCGAGTGAGTCAGATCATACTCAACATTCTATAGCTGGGGGTATATATATTACCACGGGTGATAGTAAAATGACATTAAATACTTCGGGTATTGTGCTCAAACCTGGGTCTTCTGAAAAAAATGATGGCGGAAATCTGAATATTTCTGGATCTTCCCAGATATCAAATGAAGTAGGAGTAGATACCTTGGGTGGTGCTGTAGAAATATCAGCTGGGAATTCATCAGATGGAATTGGTGCAGGAGTTGGCCTTATTTCTGAAAATGATGTTGTCTCTATTAGTTCTTCTACTAGCTCGCGTACGGGTAGTATTCGTATTGGCAGCGGTTCAGTCCAAGACACGGCTACAGGAAGTGTAAACGTAATTTCAGGGACATCTGTTTCAGGAAATTCAGGTAGTATTCATTTATCTGCAGGTGTTGCTCACAACAGAGCAATCTCTGGTAATGTGCGCATTCATGGCGGAGAGTCTATAGGTCAAATTAAAAATTGGAAAATGGATGGTAATGTTGCAATATCATCTGGGTCCTCAGGTATGTTACCCAGTGGCGGTGTATCGTTAGGCACACATTCGGGTATGTCATCTGGTGATGCTGTGTTAAAAACGGGAAATGCGCTAAATGGATTATCTGGAGGTGTTCTATTTTCAACTGGTAACGGGTCATCTACTAATAATAAATTGGGTGGCTCTATATCATTTTCATCTGGAATGTCAAATGTAAATGCCAATAATATAACTTTAATAGCTGGTGAAAATTCAATTAAACAAAATCAAAGTGAATCAATTAAAGGAATGGGTGGCAACTCTACATTGAATGCTGCTCATGGTGGTGATATTAGTATACATACTCCCGAGGCGAATAGAAGCTCTGGTATTGTGCGTATTTCCACTGGTGTTAGTACTGAAGGTCAGTCGGGTATAGTTGAGGTGAAATCTGGCAGTTCAACATTAAATTCAGGAAATATCTTATTAAATACAGGGGAATCTAATAGGGCTGGAAAACCAATAAAAATATCTGTGGGCTTGTCAACTAGTCCAAAGCAAACTGGATCTGATGGAAACTTTACTGTTCAGGGAGCAGATGTTGATATTCATACGGATGTTGGGTCCACAAGTGGCAAATTATTTCTTCAGAGTGGATCTTCAAAGGAAAATAACGGCGGAACAGTTTTCATCGCTGCTGGAGATGGAAATTTCGTATTTCAGGATTCTGCAAGTGTTAGTATTAATGGAGGTAACTCAAACCAAAGTAATGGAGGGCTGGTGAGATTAACTTCTGGGTCAAGTGAAAAGGAAAACGGTGCTGTTCGAATTCAATCAGGGCATAGTACTAACGCTGAAATTTGGGGTACATCTGGCGAATTGGACATTTTCACATCAGAATCTGTAGAAAGTAACTCCGTAAAAATATTTACTGGTACTTCTATATCTGGATTAACTGGAAATATTTCAGTCTTCACTGGAAGTTCTGCAGGAAAAGAAGAAAATTCCATCGAACTTATTGTTGGTAAAAGTACTGAAACTACAACTTCGGGTGGGAGTGTTTCATTTGCAGCAGGATCCTCTGATAATATAAGTGGTAGTATTGACTTATTCAGTGGTACTGGCAAATTAGAAAGTGGGGAAATACTCCTTACTTCGGCATCGTCTTCTCTGATCACTGGAGATGTATTAATTCAGTCAGGTTTATCAGAACAAAGTAGCGGATCTATTGGTATTACAACAGGCGCATCCGAAGAATCTCACAGTGGACATATACGTATCCATAGTAGTACTAGTGAAAGCAACAATGTAAATAATGAAACAAATATAATTGTTGAATCAGGTAGTAGTAAACAGAACGCACCGGGGGGTAAATTATTTATACGCGGTGGTGCAAGTTCTTTGAAAAGTGGGGATATAATTGTCTCAAGTTCGGAAGGCTCTAGCAGCACAAGTAAAATTATGATAAATAGTGGTGCAGCCACAAAAGGTTCTTCTGGTTCTCTAGTACTCCGTTCTGGTCAAAGTTCACTATTAAATAGCAACTCATCAATATCTATATCAGTTGGTCATACCAAAAGAAATGGTGGCGGAGTTGTGGATATATCTGCTGGTAATACTACTGGAAATCATTCTTCTGGTGGAAATATATCTATTGAAACTGGAGAAGGTGAAACATCAATTGGGGGTAAAATTTCAATCGCAACACAATCATCTAAGAGCAGCGCAAATATTGCTATTTCTTCAGGCGCATCTTCATTTGACACATCCGGTGTTGTTTCCATTGATGTAACAAAGAATATACAAATCATGGCAGGATCATCGGACGAAACCGATCTTATTGGAGGCAGTGTCGAAATATCCGGATCCAATACTAATCAATTTGGATCTATGGGAGGAAATGTGTTTATTCAGGGTGGTGCTGCGAATGAAAATACTGTAACAGTTGAATCAGCTAGAGGAAGTAGATCTGGAAATATTCAAGTATTCTCGGGCAATGCAGATAATGGCACATCTGGAAACGTACACATTTCGTCGGGAAATTCTACCACTACTGACATTTCACATGGAATAAAAATACATGTAGGGTCATCGAGTATCAAAGAACAGGACAGGAATATACATATTGACTCTAGTCAATCCAAGGGAAATATTTACATTCGTAATGGTGAGAAAGGTAGCTATATTAAATTAAAAGATGCAAATATCTTTTTAAGTTCCGGTGCAAGTACATTAGGTGAAAATAATCGCGATGTCAGAGTCGTATCCCAAGAAGCTGAGACAAGTGGAGGTATTAGTTTAGCAACGGGGAATGGTCATATGCATTCAAACTCTGCTGATATCAAATTAAACTCAAAAGGCGACTCGTTTATTATACCAGGAAATGATGGTAATTCGATCATTAGAGGTGGCGATGGGATGATTGCACAGGATGTAAAAATAATCAGTGGTAGAAGCAAAATCTCTTCTGGTGATGTTCGTATTCAATCACCAGTATCAACAACCGCAACAGGTTCAGTCGATATACATACTAGCAATTCTAATGACAACAGTGGTCATATACATATTATGACGAGTACTTCAAATGAAGCTTCAGTAGGTGGAGTTTTTATTCATGGGAACACATCGAAAAGATCAAGTGGAAGTACAATAAACATATCTGCTGGCAATGCTGAAAATAATGGCGGGGATGTGCGTGTGTTTACTGGGGTATCCCATACAACTAGTGGTACTTTGGATATATTTTCAGCTCGTGTTGAAAATGGGGATACGGGAAATACTAAGTTTTCTACTGGTGACGCCAACATTGGTCCATCAGGAAATGTTGCTATTGGAACAGCATCCGCAAAACATTTGGTTGGATCAATTGAAATAGAAAGTGGTATATCTGAAACAGAAGGATCCGCAGTGAAAATTACGGCAGGTTCAACAAATTCAGCTATTGGTGGATCGATTGAATTAAATAGTGAACGTGACGTTTTTATCACATCCGCTAATAGTAACCAATCAAGTGGGGGTATACAAATAGTGTCAGGTGGTGCATCTAACGGATCACCCGGTCAAGTTAACGTGAATGGAAATTCAGTATTTTTCAATGCATCAAAAGCAAGTACACATGGTGGTTCCGTTGAACTTTATGGTAATATTGTGATGTCATCTGGTTCAGGAAGCCAATCTAGTGGTAAAATACAATTCGTTAGTGCAGAGGGCGATGCCAGTGGTAACTTGACACTAAAGACCGGTAATCACGAAACACATAGTAGTGCTGCAATAAATGTACATTCTGGTTCCACAGAAAATTCTACGGCTGGTAACATTAATATTGAAGTGGGTAGCTCATATTATGAAGGGGGTGTTATAAAAATCAGTGGTGGTTCATCGATGCATTCAAATGGATCAAATATTACTGTCTTAAGTGGTGTTAGTCAAACATATAAATCTGGTGATGTTAATGTTACTTCATCGGTTGGCTCTTCAAGCGGAGATGTTGACTTTAGCTCTGGACCGACTACCAATGGTGTCACTGGAATTGTAAATGTATCTTCACAGAAAGGTGGTGACATACAAGTGCATTCAGGGTATACAAATGATTTCGCTGGAGGATACATTTCTATTCAGTCGGGAAATAGCACCACAACTGGAGGTATTATTTCCGTATTCAGTGGTTCAGGAAATGAATCTGGGGGAGATATCAATATGAGAAGTAATACTGGAAAAACTAGCGGTACGATAAATCTTCTTTCAGGCGATTCTACCAATGATGAATCTGGTGATGTATCAATCAATACAGGAAGCGCATCTGCTACAGCAGGATCAATTAATATACAAACTGGTACNTCTGATAAAGATGCAGGTGTAGTCAACATAAGAGCAGGTTCTACAAGTGGTTCTATTGGTGGTAATATTGGATTAAACAGTAAAGGCATAGTTTCGATCACATCTGGTAATAGTTCTGAAACGAGTGGAAGTGTCCAAATACTCTCAGGTGGAGCATCGGAGGGATCATCTGGTAAAATAAAAATGACGGGTAATTCTATCCTTCTTGAATCATCAGATTCAAAAACACGGGGTGGAGGAATTGAACTTCAAGGTAATATTCGTGTCGTCTCTGGAAGTGGTACACAGGCCACTGGCACTACACAATTTTCCACTGCCGATGGAGGGATGAGCGGCTCATTATCATTGCAAACAGGAGATAGCAGTAGGGATAGTAGCGGGTCTATTGTAATTTTATCAGGATCCTCAGATATCGCAAGCGCTGGTAAGGCAAGTATTGTATCTGGTGGTGGGGAAGTGAATATTGCTTCTGGCAATTCATCAGCATATACTGGCGGATCTATCAGTATCACAAGTGGTATAAGCAAACACTCTAAATCTGGAGATATTCTCATATCTTCAGCAGCTGACTCTTCAAGTGGAGCTACTACTCTTACTTCTGGTACTGCATCCAATGGTAAAAGTGGAAGTATTAATTTATATTCCAAATATGGTGGTCATGTAAAGATGAATGTAGGAATTAGCAAAACTTCAGTTGGAAGTGATGTCTTCATACAAGCAGGAAATGGAACGATAAGAGGTGGATTTGTATCACTGTCTAGTGGCACAGGTAATCAATTAAGCGGGTCAATTGATATTTTAAGTTCTGATGCTTCTCGTAGTGGTAAGACAAAATTACTCACAGGAGACTCATCAAATGGTCCTTCCGGGGACTTGATACTGAAGACAGGAACGAGCAAAGAAAATGCTGGAAGTATTCAAATTCAAGGAGGAAAATCTTATACTAATGGAAGTGCT
>LT635993.1:0-25702 GCA_900128565.1 Stramenopiles sp. TOSAG23-6 | reverse complement strand
TTGTACCTAACAAATTTTAGTTTTTTTTTTTGAAATATTTTTCCAAAATACATGTCATTGTTGATGCATTGCATCGTGGGGACGTCCTCGCAGCATTATGCCAAGAAACATTTGTACGTTGTCCATTGTACTTTGAATTTTTGATTATGAAAATTTCGTACGTACCTGACGAAGTTTTTTTTTACCGAAAAAAAAAATATTTTTTCACAATACATATTTGTTTTATTTTTTTGAATTTTGAATTTATTTTTTTTCCGTACCAAATTTTATACCTAACAAAAAAACAAAAAAACAAAATATTTTTTACAATACTTGGCGATCATAGCATTGTTCAACGGAAAGAATTATCGACTTTGGAAGTTTCAACACCACAAGGCCCTTCAAAAATATAGTGTAAAGTTTAATTTTTTGGTTTTGTTTAGGTACAAAAAATCGTAGGAAAAAAAAAAAAACGTGTAAAGTTTAAACGAAATAAATTTATTTTTTTGTCTGAAAATATTTGCTAAAAGCACATCTTCGAATTTATCTTTTACATTTCTTTAATTTTGAATCTATGACAAAGTAAATGAAGGATTCCCGAAACTACTTAGGCCCATCTTTGAAGCCAATTTTCGACCTTCATCGGATCCAAATGTCGGACGATTTCGTGCTCCAAAGCGACGATTTTTTTTCCTTTGATTTATTTTAACCTGTTTCGGAAATGGTTTTTTACAAGTGTCATGTATTACAGGGCGTATTGCAGGTAAATAATATTTATCTGGTTGTTGTATATTCAATATTTTTCCTGTATATTTTGGTTTTCTACTTTGGCGACGTCGTGATTTCGTGTGTATAAATGTATTGTCTTTAGGATCTGCATCTGATTTTAATTTTTTAAGTCTCAAACGAGTCAACATACCACGAGCTAATGACTGTATACATGAAGCAACTTTATTATGTAATGCAGTCTTCTCTCGCGACATTCTCATACATCTCAATTGACCAATTGGAGATAGTTCAGCCCAGTCTAATCCAAATTCCATTGAAAGTATTGTGTTTATTGTAGAAAATGATATTGGTTTCAGCTTTTCTTTTAATATAAAAGAAGGATGTGCTTTAGATTGATGATTTCTTCTGAAAAAACTAGCATTGTCAACATCTTTAATATTGAAAGCTTTATCGGTATTAAGATTATCAATACATTGGTCATTTTGTTGAAGTTTTTGTCTTGATTTTTGCAATAACATCATTTCCCTCGCTTTTTCTGCCCCAAATTTCAAAAGTTTCATACGGGCTTCATCTTTCAATAATAATGGTCCAGGTTTCATATACGTTTTTTCATTTGTAGTTTTGTTAATGTAGTAATACCGCATCTTCTTGTGATTATAAATTTCGCGCCATTTTGATGTATTCTGGAAACTACTAATCTCTGCTTTGATATACACCAAAACTTGTTCTGCATATTTGAATGCACGTCGTGCCGCTCGAGCTGCAATTCGAGCGGCTCTTGCAGCATTTTGCAGTTCTTGTCTACGCACTTTCTTTACGCGGATTGCTTCTGAAATTGCTAAAGAACTTTTTGTAGATGCAAATGAAGCTGCATCACATGAAATAATTACAGCTCTTTGTATTGCTACAGTAATAGCTTCTTGGCGTATACGTAATTCCTCTTGCACTTTATCATTAGCATTAGCTGCAATATTCGAAAAGTGACGAGCAATTGTTGAACCAACATATGCCATTGCTACTGCTGAAGATAAGGCGCTACTCAATGCACTTTGGTAGCATACCGTGGCAGCATCTGCCATAGATTTGCCACACTGTCGTTCTTCAATTTTTAAAGCTACAACATGTCTACGATATGCATCTTGGTTACTTTTGATACAATCTAAAACAAAATGATCAGCTCGGTGTCTTTCCCGTCGTGCTATTAATAAAGCACTAGCAGATACGTATGCGGCTTTCGCTAATATTGGTCGAAGTCGATGCTTTGCACTTACAATACTCTGTATCGCGTTTTTTGATAATTTAAATGAATATACAGCTGCTCCTGCTGCAACATACGCCGCTATCGCTACTTCTTTACTACACTCTATCTGAATCTTTCGTTTCCGTGCTAATATTACACTGGATTTGCATAAATTAAACATAAACATAGCTTCAACTGTGGCAGATGAAGCTACAGTCGCAGCAACCTTAGCACGAGCTTTTGCCATAGCTTTTTCTCTCCATTCTTGTTGCTGTTTTACCCGCTTGATTCGACTTGCTTCCTTGGCTTTCTCTCGAGCATCTTTTTCTGCTTGTTGTGCTTTCGCGTTACGTGCATCAATCGCATTGTCATATTCTGCTTTTCTTTTATGGCGATCGATTCGTCTTTTTTCAGATATGCTTCGACTAGTTTTACATCTATCATTACTACTAGAGTCCCACGCAACACGGGCAGCTAATGCTTCAGAATGATGGAGTACACTATTTTTCAGTTGTTCTTTCACTTTTTCATGTTCCTTTACCGCGTTTTCTAATAATGCAGTTTGAGTTTCTTCAGAATCATGTCTTACAATAGCAGCAGAAGAAAATTCATTTGCCCATTTTACATTAATTTTTCTGAATTCTTCTTCAGCTTGTTTTGCAGCAGAAATAGCTTGGATTTCTTCATGGGCAGCAGTCTCAATTAATGTCATTGCTAACATTATCTCAGCTTTAATGTAACATTGTAGTGCTGCTTCACTGGCAGTTGCTGCGATATACCAAGCAATACTTGATGTTTTATCTCCTATAGTATTTTCCACAGCCAATTGTGATGCTTTTACAACTTTATTATAATCATCTTTTGCGTTCTGATACATTTCATGTTTTAGCCTTGAATTTGTTTCAACATTCTCTAGAGTTTTTATAGCAGCAACTTTTGCTGCATTCTTTATATTACACTGCCATTCAAGTTGCTGTCGTAAATGAGATAGTTTACTCTTTTGAATACTTGCTCTCAATTTAGCTTTCCTTGCCGATGCTTCCAACGCCTTTTTTTGTGCACATACCTGTAGATAGGAATGTATTTCTTCTTCCTCAAGTTTTTTTACATTGTACATTGCATTTGCAGCGTCATAATCCAGCGAGGAAATAGCTAATGCTTCTTTTGCATTTCTCAATTCTTCTTCCTTTAAAGTAGTTTTTTGCTTTGCAAAGTTTACCTCCTCATTTAAATTTTGAGTTGTTTCAAATTCTAGAGCAGTCAATTTTTTTAAATTTTCCGATATTTTGTCAAAAACAGCTGCAGCTTCAGGCTTATTAGAATCCAATGTACTTTGAAGATATCCGTGTGCAGCAGTGGCTTCTGCTTCGACTTCTAGACGCCTTTGTCGCTTCATTGCTAATATTTCATCTCGGGAACATTCTGTTTGAATTTCAAAAGCTACTGCAGAAGCCTCCTCTTCTTTAATACGTTGAAGTGTAGCTGATAAACTCTCACGTATTTTCGCTGCATTTTCTACATTAGCTTTGGCATTCGTGCGCTCTAATTTTGCAGTTTCTATTCGTTTTTTAAGAGCAGCAGCTTCTTCTTCTGCTACTCTTTTGGCAGCAGCTGCCTCTTCTGCTTTCTTGCATGCAATACGCTTTGCCTCCCACGCCGCTTTTGCATGTTTAGCTTCTTCCTTTGCTTTACGAAGTTCTTCTTCGGCAGCTTCTATCTCGATAATTTCTTTCTCGGTTGCTTCGTTTTCAACATTATCTATCTCTGTAGTTTTCTTTTTCATTTCATTTACATCATCTATATGTTCATCATGTAATCTCATAGTTCCAATGTCAGTTTTGTTTTGTCTGTCTTCACCAATTGTTCTTCCTTCTGTATGATCTAAAATTTGCGATTGTTTTCTTAATCGCTTCAACTTTTCAGCTGCTATATTACAGGTTTTATTCAATGAAAATGCTGTGAATGCTAAATGATCTCTTTCATTTTCTAACTCAACTTGTTGCATAATTGTATTACGACTCGATTGTATAGCTTCTTCTTCCTTAAATGCTTGCTGTTTTGCATTCGTCACATTCGTGAGTTTTTGATTCGCATCATTTTGTGCTGCTTCCCAATCTTTTTGAACTTTTGTACATTTTAAAGCAACCTTTTTTGATTCATTCTCTGTTTGTTGAAGATCCTTTTTGGCAGATAATACATCAGCACTATTACTTGTGCACATAGATTTAATTTTGGGGGGCGTTGGAGTAGGCTTTAGCGAACGGCAAGGTAATGGCGGAGGTTTTTCAGGTGTATACAAACTTGACTTTCTTTCTTCATTTTTTGCATCTGTTGGTGATTTGACTACTGGTGATCCTTTAACTGGAATAGATTCAACTTTAGAATCGTCCGTAACTGTCTTGACTACTGGAGATATGATACCTAGTACAGAAACACGTTTTCTAGTAACACAGTCAAGATTATCAGACGAACCTATCTTGTTCGAATTTTCATAATATAAAGGTGATTTGGTTTTCAAGTTTTGTTGAACCTGTCCACCAACATTTTCTTGTCCATCAGGCTTATGCCTTTCATGAAAGACAGGCGAAGAAAGTAACTTCGGAGACTTGACAAGGCTATTTTTAGTTGGAGAACCATATTCCTCTGCATCGAAATAATCATCGTAATGGTCAGATTCAATATCGAAATTAGGTGAAGACATTATCAAATATCAAATATACCGAGTGTCGACTCTATATAAATTGTAATAACCACCAAGCAAGATGTCGAGTCGATCTGATCTTGATGTTCACTTCTTCTTGATCATCTAAAAAAATACGCGGATTTCGTGATTTTTGTGGGTCAAAAATGCCAGCAGCGCCTCCAATCGCAGCGAGAGAAACCTCGCAAGTCCCAAGTCGGAAGTTCGGAACTTCCAGAGATAAAACTCTATCCAATATTTAGACAATAGAGATCAAAGTAAAAGTGTAATTTGATATTCTTACAGGAAAATGGCATCGAAAGTTAAGAAAGTTATGACCCAGCCGATCAATCTGATCTTTAGATTTTTGCAAAATAAGTCCAGAGTTCAAATCTGGCTTTACGAGCAGACTAACACTCGCATTGAGGGAAAAATTATCGTACGTTCATACTTCTATTCAATGTTTCCATTTGATGTTATATATCATTCGTTATCTATGTATTTCAATATCCATTATATTTAATATATCATCTAAATGAAGTCTTTATTGTTTCCAATATATTACAAATACTACAGGGATTTGACGAGTATATGAACCTTACTCTTGATGAAGCAGAAGAACTTGACGTAAAAAAGGAGACGCGACGTAAACTTGGGCGAATATTGCTAAAGGGAGATAACATTACACTCATGATGGACGCATCTGGTTCATCTGAATAAAAATGGAAACTTTGCAAATAAATTATAAGTTGTACTTTATCGAAATTATATATTAATATTTCCGAGCAAATCCCTGCGTTATTTCCGAGCAAATCCCTTCCCTGCCTTTAAACCAATCGTTTTGTTCAACACAAGACTACTTAGTTTCCCATCGTTCGTATACTTAGAATCATCATCAATAACAAAATATCCTTCGCGTTCAAATTGTAACACACTTCCGTGGGTAGCCTGTGAAATACTTGTTTCCACGCGACAATCCGAAATCACAATTTTCGAAGTTTTATTCAAAAATGGTTCAAAAAACGACACATCTGGTAAAGCATTGCTATTATCATTATTACATTCATGCAATTTCGAGGCTTCCATTGCAGCAGCTACTGGATCTTCGCAATCTTCAATAAATAAATTACTGTACAGTCGAACCTCTGCTGGAACAGAACTGCTTCCACAAACCCAGTGTACAACTCCTTTTGGTTTCGGCCCATTTTTAAGATCAGGGTTATTGCCGATTGAATTCTCGTCTGCAACACAGTGCAATTCTATAGGCTCACCAGTAACTTTATCTGTAATTACCTTTTTGCAACGAATGATAAAGGATCCTCGGAGACGAACACTTTGTTTCATTGTCATGTATTGTGAAAAAGATTTCAAAAAAAAAATCAAAAATCGTTAGGTACAAAATTTACTATGAAAAAAAAATCAAAATTTAAAATGTGAAAACATACATGCGCTTGAACTTTTTGTTCGCCTCAATTTTAAAATCATTTCTATCAATAAATATTTCCTTCGAAATTGGCACCGCTCTCGTGCCCATATCAGGATTCTTGGGATGATTTGGAATACAAAGAGTAGCACTATTACCACCAAGATTCTCATTTGAACTAGGGTTAGGGTTATTCTTTGAACCATAACTTCGAAACGCATCATCAAAATTTTCAATGATAACTTTCAAGGGGTATAAAACTCCCATAGCACGAGGAGCATTTTTATCTAATTCATCACGGACAAATGATTCTAACATTTTCATATCAACTACCCCCTCAGATGTGCGATTAAAACCTGTACCATTACAAAAACCTCTAATTGCGGGAGCCGGGTAACCACGTCTTCTCATCCCAGCAATCGTTAGAATACGAGGATCATCCCAACCCGATAAAATATCTGCATCAATGAGAGCACGAAGCCAACGTTTTGATGTAATTGAATTGGATATATTTAGTCTAGAAAACTCTGTTTGTTCAGGCTGGCGTTTCATCACATCGCCATCATCGTCTGAATGCCAAAGTCCAGTTCCAACACCAACCGCATCAACAAACCAATTATATAAAGCACGATGTTCTTCAAACTCTAAAGTACATAAAGAGTGTGTAACACCTTCTATCGCATCGGAAATACCGTGCGCATAATCATATGTCGGATAAATTTTCCATGTAGAGCCCGTGCGAAAGTGATTTTTTTTCAACACTCTATATAGTATACATTGTGAAAAAAAAAAATTGTAAAATTTGTTAGGTACGAAATTTCGTACGAAAAAAAAATCGATTTTTTTGTAAAAAAAAATAAAACGTTCATAGGGTCTCTCATGTGCATATTCGACGATGATAAATCGATTTTTGCACGAAGAACAATTGAACCCTCCGGATGAACTCCATCACGCATTTCATTAAATCGTTGTAAACTCTCGTCTATTGGTCTATTGCGATATTTACATGGTACACCAGGAGTTGTTAAAGTTCCAGCGTGTCCTCCTTTATGCCACTCATCCTGCGAGACTTCACAGACATAAGCTTTGCCACTCTTAATAAGAGCTTTAGCAAAATTAAACAAATCATCAAAATAATCTGATGCATAGAGTATATCGCCATCCCAATTATATCCTAACCATTTTACATCAGCAGCAATTGCAGCGACGTAATCTTCCTTAACGTTAGCCGGATTTGTATCGTCCAATCTCAAGTTACATAAACCGCCGCGATAATCACTGGCTATTCCAAAGTTGATACACATGGCTTTTGCATGTCCAATATGCAAGTAGCCGCTTGGCTCTGGTGGAAATCTTGTCTGAACTCGACCACCAAACTTTCCATTTGCTACATCTGATGCTACAAGTGAACGCACAAAGTTTGAAGGAGTAGCCGTGGAAAAAGCAAAATGACTGTTGGGAATATTCGAAACTCTTGAAAAGTGTTTCAGTTGTAGACGTAAAGAAGTACGAAATAAAGCTAATTCACTCATTAATATGCTATTATGTTTTACAAGCCTTTCTGTTAGATTAAACTGTATCGAGGTATCGTACCATCTTGAAATATTTACTCAAAATAAACTAATACAATGTTTTGCTGTTGTTGTTGTTGTTGTTGTTGTTGGTACACATCATGACTTGTGAATTTGTGACTGCTCACACACGTGTCGTGGACTTGATATAGTTAAATTAGGGTTAAGGTTAGGGTTAGGGTTAATACCTACTACTGGTCAACAACGTCTACCTACTGATGGCAATTTTTAGGTAGCCCACAAGTGCTTTTGAAATCATCTGACTAAATATGAATTTTTCTATTCAGCAGAAGCGTTATGCAGATGCCAAACAGGGACATGTCATGCGATTTTGTGAAAAGGATTCATCAAACATTGAGTTGAAGATGTTCTTAGAACAATTAGGCGAACACGACCCTGAGTACGTCAACAATATTTATAAAGCAACGATGGATGGTCTTGCTACTGAGAGTGGAACTGGTGGAACCCTCCAACCTTGCGAATCGGTTACTGTTTTAAGTGACGTCCCAAATGACCAAACTGAAGCATGGCGCAACAATGGCTTGAAAGCTGTTGCAATGCAAGAATTAGGTGTCATCATTATGGCGGGAGGTCAAGGTACACGTTTGAAATCCAATCGTCCAAAAGGAGAATTTAACATTGGTCTCTTGAGCAAAAAGAGTCTTTTCCAGTTGCAGTGTGAACGCATACTCAAACTACAAGAACTTGCGAAAATGAACTTTCCTGAAATTTCAAATGTGCAGCCAAAAGTCTGGTTATATGTAATGACGAGTCCAATGACTGATGTACGTTTTCATGATGAATTTCAAATTTACTTTTTTTCTTCGTAGAAAATTTCGTACCTAGCATTTTTTTTGAGTTTTTTTGTATATTTACTACCCAAATTAAATCCAATTTTTGTACTCTTCCAAAAATTAACGAATTTCAAACTTCAACCATATTATTTGACAATATATGATGATACAGTAAAATATTTCAAAGCTAATAATAACTTTGGCTTAGCTGAAGATCAAGTCGTGTTTTTCAAGCAAGGCACTTGTACGTTTTCAAAATTGAATTTTTTTTACCTATTTTTTTTTCGTACGGAATTTCGTACCTAACAATTTTTTTTATTTTACAAAAAAAAAAAAATATATTTTTCACAATACTTTACCTTGTCTCTCACCGGATGGTAAAATTCTTCTTAAATCTAAGTTTGAAGTAGCGACTGCACCAGACGGTAATGGTGGGATCTATCGAGCCCTACATGGTTGTGGATCAACATTAGGCACGGAATCCCCAATTAGTCATATGCAACGTAAAGGAGTGTCGAGTGTACGTTTTCAAAATTAAATTTCAATTTTTTCATACGAAATTTCGTACCTAACGATTTTTCTCCAAAAAACAATGTTTTTTCACAATACATATTTGGTGTGGTGCAATTGATAATGCAATGAGTAAAGTGGGAGATCCAGTATTTGTAGGCTATTGCCGAGATCGAAATGCAGATGTAGGTAACAAAGTTGTGTCGAAAACTAACCCAGAAGAGAAAGTGGGTGTACTCTGTCGTCGCTCCGGAATGAACGTTTTCAAAATTGAATATTTTCAGTATATATTTTTCATACGAAATTTCGTACCTAACTGATTTTTTTTACTAAAAACAATTTTTTTTTTTCACAATACATCACTTGCGTCGTGGAATATTCTGATATGAAACCAGAATTATTAAAAAAGTGTGATTTGAACGGTCAACTTACTTTTCGTGCAGGTAACGTTTGCATACACTACTACTCTTTTGATTTTCTTAAAAATAACTGTGCACCGAATAATTTGCCTCGTAAATACCATATTGCAAAGAAAGTGTTCGTTTCAAAAGTTGAATTTTTTTTTGTTTTTTTATTTGTACCAAATGTTGTAATTAACGATTTTTTTTCAGCCAAAAAAAAATATATTTTTTCACATTGTGTGATTCCTTGTGTCGATGATCCAAACCCGAGAGAAAGAAATGGTATAAAATTAGAGTCATTCATATTTGATTTGTTCCCTATAGCAAGTAACCTTGTAGTACTTGAAGTGAATCGTGAGAATGAATTTTCGCCAGTCAAGAACGCGACGGGAAATGACTCGCCAGAAACAGCTAGACTCATGACGTCAAACCTACATAGAAAATGGTTGATAGCGGCAGGTGCTACTGTAGTTGGTGAAGATTTATGTGAAGTGTCTGCCAAATTAAGTTTCAGTGGCGAAGGGCTTTCAAAGTTAGTCCAAGGCAGATGCTACAAAACACCCGTTTTTCTTAGCTCGGACAATGACTGTATAAAGAAAGATCAGTCAACCAAAGTTTCGATATAATAAACTATAAACATTAGAATGAAATGCTTTTTATTATGAATTTTCCTTTGTGTCGTTTACAAAATCAGCTATTAAATCTTTAGAACTAGTACTTAAAACAGCAGTGTCACTTTTATGATCTTGATGTTCTCCGGAGACACAACCAGCTTCCGAAAAGTTGCATGGATCAACCAGAGTTAATGTATCTGTAATATTCTTCGTACAAGGTTTGACAGAAGAATCACATGGAGCTACCAATGTCTTCTCTGGAGTTGGCATTTTCAAGGTTTTCATATTTGAACCAATGTCTTCTGTAGATATCTCGATTTCTACATCGTTGCCTGTAGCAAANTCNTGCTGGGTATCATCACTTGAATTGCCTTGTAAAGATGCCTTCTCTGGAGCAGGAATTTTTAAGTTTTTCATATTTGAACCAATTTTTTCTGTAGATATATCGATTTCTACATCGTTGTCTGTAGCAAATTCGTGCAGGGTATCATCTCCACTTTCCTTTGGGACACCACATCCTTTATCTGTTGAGTTACACGGCTTTACCTCGTTGTTATGATTTTCACAAGGATTTCCCGAAGAGTTACATGGTGTTGAATTTTTGTCCAAATTTGATTTGGCCGAATTCCACGTCTGAATTAAATCATTCATCTCTGGTTTACCAATTGCATTCTCAGCCTCTTCTGCTAAGTTCTCTGCCAATGTAACACTAGGCAATTTAGTCGCGAGACTTCTAAAGGCCGCGAATGCTTTATCCAATTCTTCAGTTGATTCTTCTAATGACTGCTTTGCATTTTTCGCATCTATACTTAAGTGTTTTACTGCTGCTTCCTGAGCTCGAAGTTGTGCCTTCGTGATTCCGTATCTTTCAGTTGCTCTAAGATGTTTCTTTTTTGCTTCATCTAAGATTGTCTTCACTCTAATTCTACTGTTTAAATCATCTCTTTTAGATATTGCACTCTTTGCAGCATCTGCACTCTTTTTTGCATTTTCTTCAAGTATTTTTGCATTTTTCAAGGCTAAATCAGCTGCAAGTTTATCCCTTTCTGCTTGTTCTATAATAGCGTCATCAGCCGCCGTCGAACAACACCCTTCAGCAGATCCTGAGCCCTTGCTTACTGTATAATACTCAACCGGATTTTCCTGGGGTACCTCACCACAAGGAGTAACACTGTTTTCTTTGCCACAAGCAATCGTAGTGTTCTCGTGGGTACCTCTGAATCTATTTAGAGACATAACTTGTTGTTTTCCAGAAGCGGTGTTCATTGTTTCGATATCTGTAAATCTATTAGATTGCAGTCCTCCGTGTATGGACACCCTTTGATTATTTTTTGAGTCACTAGGCATTTCTAACACATTCCTCAGTTTTACCTTATGCTGTTTTGCGCAGAAAACCGTTTTAGGGGAAATTAACGTAAATATCATAACAACTAGTAGGTACTTTGAAATATTCAAAGATGGAGGACTCATCGTAGACCTGACAGTGTTAAAGAAAGAATACGGTGAGTTCAACACTAAAAATTAGACTAATCTACCTCTACTCAACAGTTATGCTTAAATTACGCAAATTTGGATAGTGGTGTTTAGTCTGTTTTAATTAAAAAATTGGAAGGTATGGTAGAAGATCCAATCCAATTAATTGTTGTACTAAGATACGGTCGATCGATCTCTAGCTATCTCAGGATCGAGATCTAGATCGCAGCAAGTTTTGAAAAATTTTTAAATTTGAAAAAGAAAAAAATCGAAATGAATTTGCAATTTAAATTTTATTTTTAAAAACAGGAATGATGATACCCTACAGTATATTCTAAATGTTACTTCGAAGGTTCTGTTGTAACCCAGTCACTTTTTCGCGTGCATTGTCCGCCACATGAGCAACCTTTTCGTGAATTTTTTCTTCTTGATTGAATCCATTTAAACTTGCATTTGTTCCATTTTCCAAAGCTTTCATCGTAACTCTATTGAAAATCTCCCCCTGTGCATCTTGTATCATATGTTGATAATCCGAATCAACATTATAATGATTATAACCATTATGATCATGTGCTTCATGCAAAGCTACAATCCTTGATACATCACTTTGTAATTGTTTCAAAGATTCAGCCACAATGGGGTTAGCAGAACTGTAATTGGAAGGATATTTCTGAAGAAATTTCCGAGCATTCACAGCACTGTCTGACATACCTTGAACAGCTTCATTTATACGGTCCTCGGGACTGTCTGTCAAAGCTTGAACACTCTTGACGGAAATCAGCGTAGCATAGCAATTGAAATTTTTGGATTGGAATAGTATCAATATAACCCCCAGAAGAGTAACGTGCTTTGACATATTTAAAGATGGCATCATCATAGGTTTGATTGGGTAAAGGATGCTTTGGGTTGAACACTGAAAATTAAACTAGTATAATTTCCAATATAATTTTAAACAATCTGAATTAAGATAGTGAATCGAGTCTTCACGTTAGAAAGTTTTAAGTAATAGTTCGATCAAAAATGTTACACGATATTGTCTTAACAGTATCATCAACGGTGACTTCGCGATCTAGATCGAGCGAAGAAGATTTTCTTTGCTTTGCTTTCGAAAAAAAGTAACGTACGGATGATGATTATCCGGTAATTTCGGTAGCTAATTCATGACCCTATACCCTATGCCCGTACCCTAAAGTTGCAGCTGTCAGCAATTTATCAATAGGAATTTTATTTGTTCAATGACAACCATGCTATTATGGAACAGTATTTTTCAGAAACCTTAGAAATATTGGAGCAAACGCAACGCTCAGGAACCTCAAAGCTCTTCGAGTAAACCCCACAACAGAGCCAAATCCTATAGTCAAAGATGTGAAGTCTGCATGCTGCGCAAAACTCTTTGCGGTACACACTGATAAAAATGCAACTGGGGATGAAACAGAATTCAAAGTGTGGGGGTTATTCTTTTAATAGAGTACTCAAGCTACTAATGTTTTTGTCGTTGTAATTTATTTTACTATTAAATTTTGTTATACTATAGGCTCACTTTTTTGAGTCATTCCCTCTTTTTCACCTTTCACTGGTGAAGAAATTTCCTTTGTAATTGAATTTTGTATTTTCTCGATATTCTCGAGGCGTTTTTTCACACGCTCTGCCTCCCGTTGAATACTATTCTCGAGGCTTTCCTTCAAACGCTCGAAGTCTCCTCTGCTTTCCGCGGAATGTGCGTTTGACTCCACCAATGTGCCAGCTGTTGCTGCGTTTGCTTTTGCTTCTGCTAAATCTTCTGTTATTGCTGCCGGTACTGCTTCTGCGTTTGCTTGTGTTGTTGGTGGATTTGGCGGTGTTGGTGCTGGTGCTGATGGGTCTGCTGTGTCTGCTTCTGCTGCGTCCGCTGGTCTCGATTCACCGCAAGGTTCACTTGAAGCTTTGCATGGAGTTGGTGAAATTTCGACTGTCACTGAATTCTTTGTATCTCTTGTATTTTCATGAGAGTCCGGATCCATGCCCTGCAAATTCCATGTTTCGATTAAACCATTCATTTCAGGTTTACCAACTGCATCTTCTGCCCTCTGAGCTAGTTTTTGTGCCATGAAGACACTAGGTAGTTGGTTCGAAATACTTTTAAACTGCTGTACTACTTTGTCTAGTCGTTCCGATGATTTTTTTTGAGCTTCATCGGCTTCTTCTGATTTTTTCCGTAGGTGCTTTACTGTTGCTTCCTGAGCTTTCAATTGGGCTTTTGTGATATATTGTGCTCTCACTGCATGTATTGTGAAAAAATATTTCAAATTTGATTTTTTTGTTAACATAGGGTACAGATGTTTTTCAAAAAAATAAATTTAAAATTTAAAATGATGGAAGACGTACATCTTGATGGAGTCCCGTTGCAATAAATATATCTTGTTTAGCTCGTACAGCAGATGTCAATTTATCAACCTTTTCTTTTGTCTCTTGAGCCACTTTCTGACTACCCAAAGCCTTCTCTTGAAAGAGCTTGGCTTGTTCCGTCATCAAATCTGCAACTTGCTTATCTTGTTCAGCTCGTCTCATCACAGGCTTACTATATTGTGAAGAAATATTTCTTTTTTGTATGAAAGTTGAGTTCAATTTTTGCAACAACAAAAATAGATAAGAATAATAAATTTTGAAAACGTACATGGCACCTTCCATTGCTCGAATGGCATTCTCATCAATTATATCTAAATCCGAAGTCCAACCTGGGATTCCTGGTGCCAAGCTATCTGAGCAACAGTTATCTTCCGAAGAAGAAGAAGAAGAAAGATCTGTTGACTTAGTTGCATGATAATATGGAACTCCTGGTGCTCGATGAGAGTCCAATACAAAAGGCTCTGTTATAGTAGAATTCCCATGCAATCCTTGGATTTGGGTTGAATTTAATCCCTGTGCTTGATGTATTGTGAAAAAAAAATCAGTAAAAAAATCGTTAGGCACAAAATTTGGTATAAATAAAAATCGAAATTGATTTTGAAAACGCACATCAGTTGTGTTGCTGGCTTGAGGTTGAGTTATGCTACTGGCTTGAGGTTGAGTATTGTTGGTTTGAGGATGAGTTTTGTTAGTGCTTTGGTCTTCGAGTAATGTAAGCGGATCAAATGATAAAAAGGGGAAATTTTTTTGAGGAAGTTCTTTTTCCTTTATCGTTATTTGTATCCCGGAATCTCTCTCACTAGAGCCTCTAAATCTATTCGAGAAATCATCTAACCCGATTGGCATACTTTCATCAATATTTGCCAACTTTGAAGAGAAGTCGCTCATCATGTTCAAAACTTCCTTACTCCGTCCTCCACTTGGTCCATCACTATGTGTGCCGAGAACAATTATGGGGAGAAATAATGAGACCAAAATTCCAATTAGGTGCTTTGACATACTTACAGAAAAGCAAGAAAGACGATTCATTGTCTGTTTGAGTGAAAGATTTAAGTAGATTATTCCTGAATAACTCAAAAGAAGTATCGTAAAATATATACAATTTGAATATTGATCAGTGTAGTACGCGAGGATCGATAAATTTATTATATCGTCGGATCGATAAAATTCAAAAACCTTCTTCAAAGATCGAAAATCTCCGATTTTTTTTTATTTTTGTATGAAAATTTCGTACCTAACAAATTTCAATGTTTTGAAAACTCCATTATCTAAATCATGGATATTATGCCCTTCAACAAGATAATGTTTCATTTCAATACCATTAAATTTCATTTCATCTTTTTAAAAATATGAGATAAGTCAAAAGCAATATGTCCCACATCACTTTTTTCTTGTTGTTTTTCCTTCCCTTTTCAAATGAATTACTTGTTTTGTTTTCAAAAATTACAAAATATGCAGAAAAAACACGAAATATGCGATTTTTTTAGTATCCAAAGATGTAGTGTCTTTTTCGAAGATGTAGTATTTCTTTTGTGTTGATGATGCTGAATTACACTTTACTATGTCCCTGGATATACTGATACTGTTGTGAACGACTTTTTAAAGATTTTTTGAAAAATAATGTGCTTAAAGCGTTAAAATAATATTGGATTCCGTATCAATACTTTGTTGAAAAAATAGTATTGGATTCCGTGCCAATACATTGTCGAAAATGAAAAGAAATTAGTTCACTGAAATTTTCTCACATGAGAAAAAGGAACCAAAACTGGAAATATTAATGCAATAAAAACGCTTATATTATTCTTTTTATTATACTGTGTCGTCGCCATATAGAAACATTATCATGTTTTAGGTTTCCTTGACCGGACAGTCTGCCTTTTACCTTTAGTCTGTTGAAAGTACAAAACTATTAGATATCGCCCGCAGACATTAAATCCTGATAAATGATCTACTGCGTTTTTTGCATCATAGATATCTTCATATACTACATACGCCGTACCACGAGTATTGTTCGCATTACCTATACGTACTTGTCGCAAAGCTCCATATTTACCGAAAATGTCATACATTTCCTCTGCTGTGATTTTGAAAGGCAAATTACGAACATACAAGCATCGATTAACCTCTGGACCCAATAGCTTATGTGTACGCGCACCAGCCCCTGCCATGTGCTATTAATTTGCGAAATAAAACGCTGAAGTCTAACAATTACGGTTGGTCGTACTCTATAAAAATGAAAAACACTTCTTCTCTGCTGTGTGTGTGACAAAAAGAAGAAGAAGAGCTCGACTGAGCTCGCGCGCATATAATCGAAAAAATATATTTCAGGTTTCAGGTTTGTTCCATTCGCAATATTCTCCACAGTTACAAAAATGTCACACTGGTCAGTTCACCATCTTATTTTTTTAGTACTCTCCAAACAAGCAATTTAAAGTTTTAGAATATTATGAAAACACTACAGCTGGATCAAAATAGCTGACCATGGTGTGGGAAATTCATGATGATGGCGAAGGAGGTGTATTTTATTTTGACTCGGAAACAAATTCTTCTCAGTGGGAAGCGCCTCAAGGCGTTAAACCGTGGCTTATTTTAAAAGCAGATGGTTCAAGTATAGTCGAGGCACCTGCCAAGCGCCTCGGTAAATTATTCAGGAAAATGAAAGTACAAGTGAAACTCTCAGAAAATAGTAGATTGTCGCCAGAAGAAATACAGATGAAAAGATTTAACAGGCGAAAGAGCGATTTTCTTCAGTATTTAAGAGACGAAAAGGTTGACCAGAAAGCAGCTGCTAAAGCTAGTCGAATTGCCGCGAAAGCTCATAAAAAAATAGCCTCGCTTCATGCCAAGGCAGCTCAAAAGTTATTGACAGCAAAGCAAAATATGGAAGAAAGTCAACAAGAACATTCTCTTATCCTTGGTGTGTACAATGAATCAATCGCTGCTCTGGAACAACTCAACACAGAAAAAACGGAATTGAAGACTGAAAACGCAAAGAAAAAGAAGCTCAAAAAATGTGATAAAAAAATAGAAATAGTTCAAAACCAAATATCAAAAAGAGAAGCAAAGTTATCAAAATCTAAACAAAAACTGGAAGGAATGACAAAACTGTACAATGAACTCAAAGTCGAACACGACAGAGTTCTCTTTGAATCAATAGATGTACGTTTTCATTTCAATTTTTTATCTTTTTTTTACGTACGAAATTTTGTACCTAACGAAAAAATATTTTTTTTGAAATATTTTTTCATAATTCATGCAGCTGGAGAATTACAAGCCTATCTTGAATTGTGTGGAGAGTCCGAAAAAGTTGCAATGAAAACAATATCACAGAATAAATCTAAATATGAGCAATTACAAAAACGCGTTTTAAAAGCACAAAAAATATTCGATAACATCAAAAATGAGGTCACAACAGAAACTATAAAATATGAAAATGCTGAAAATATAAAACGAAACGCAAAGGACGATTTTGATGCAAATAATGCTGAAATTGAGCGCCTCCAGACTCTTATCAGTCGGGGTCAAACTTTTAAATCTAATAAAGTTGCCATTACCAGTGCAAGGAAAAATATTAAAATACTCGAAACAAATATTGTAAAAGCGGAGGAAAATGTTCAAAAACAATTATTGAAATTGAATAGAATAAAATTAAAACTGAATTCACAAAAAATAAAATTGAATGCTTTACAGGAAGAATGTGAAAATGCTAAATTAAGTGTAGGCCGTGCAGAGGCAGAACTTCATCAACTAGGGGCTTTTGATAGGGAAAAAGTAAAAGCAGCGAAATCTGCTTCAGATGCTGCATACTTTGCATATGATGCATCTGTTGTTGCTATACGCGCACATAAATCAGCTTTTAATAGTTCAAAATCTGCCCCAAATATATTTGCACAAATTCCTGTTTCTTGGGAAGAATGTACGTTTTCATTTAAAACCCTAATTTATAATTTCAAATTTATTTTTTTTCATACCAAATCCAAAGATTCTATACCTAACGAATTTCGAATTTTTAAATTTTGTTTTCATAATACATGTGAAGATGGCAAAGGCGGTGTATTCTACTATAATATTTTGACAGAAAACTCTCTTTGGCACCCTCCAGCGGATGTGTTACCAGAAAAAATTGCAAAGGAAGGAAATGCCGGGATTTTACAACGACAACATCGTTTAGAAGGTTTATTTCGTGTTTACGATGAAGATCATAGTGGAGAAATATCAATTCAAGAGTTTAAGAATTGTTTGAAAGACTTACACAAAATAGATATAGCAAAACTTTCTGTGTCATTATCTGATGAACAAATACAATCTCTTCTTAGTACTGCTGATAAAAATGGTGATGGTAAAGTGAGTATCTCAGAGATTCTCAATCTGTCGCTTAAAACTATTGAAGAGTGGCTTATAGCGCATGATGCACAGGAAAAAATAAAAGTGAAATCGCAAAGAGTTTCAAAGATACGAAAAATAATGAATAGAATTCGTGTTGTCAGTGTTGGAGACACAACAAAACTCGGGGAATGGGAAGAGCATAAAGCTGAAGATGGAACACTTTTCTTCTTCAATACAGACACAAATACAAGTCAATGGGAGTATCCTGCTGGGATACCAAAACATTTGATGCTTCGAAAACATGAAGAAACTGAGGAAGAAAGACAAATTCTACTCAAAACATTATTTCAAAAGTATGATAAAGATAATAGTTCCTTTATATCCCCTGGAGAGTTTCGCGCTGCACTACAAGATATGCAAATTGCATTTGCTCTTTCAATACCTGACAATGAGCTAGAACAGTTATTGTTAATGGCAGATAAAATGGGTAATGGTGATGGAAAGGTTAGTATAGATGAAGCTACACTTTTAACAAAGACAAAAGTAGAACATTGGCTTGCAAGCAATAAGCGAGAACCACCAAAAGCGATGCAATCGGCAATGAAAAAACTAAAGTTAATGAAATTAGCAGGTGGTTTGAATATTAGTGATAAATCAACAAGTGAAGTATCCAATAAAGTGACCCAAGAAACAATACAATCATTTGAAAAAGAATCAAATCTAGAAATAGATATAATAACAAATATAAAACTTGGAACAAATGTTGACCCAGAAGCCGCAGCGCTTGCTCGTATTCCTCACACATGGGAAGAACATATGAGTGAGGATGGTTATCCTTATTATTGGGAAATTGCAACTGGAGTGTGTGTATGGGAAAAGCCTAGTGTAGAAGATCATCTTATTGTTTCTATCGAAGAAAGGGAAAGTTTTGAAGTGATGCAGAAACATTTGACTTCACTTTTTCGGGGGTATGATACTGATAGTAATGGTTTCATATCGCCCGGTGAATTTCGCGAGGCGTTGCGGGATATGCAAATTTCTTTTGCACTGAGACTTTCTAATGATGAATTGGAAGAATTGATGTCATTTTCAGACACTAATAATGATGGTAAGGTCGATCTGGTGGAAGCAACACAGCTGACACATAATGTAATCAAAGTTTGGCTCAAATCTAGGCAATATTCTGTAAAGGATGTGATAAAATCTTCAATAAGTAAGATGAATGTTTGGGGATTGAGCGAATTTGATTTTGCTAAAGCTGGGGGAAGTTTACTAGGAAAGTGGGAAGAGCATAAAGCTGAAGATGGAACACTTTTCTTCTTCAATACAGACACAAATACAAGTCAATGGGAGTATCCTGCTGGGATACCAAAACATTTGATGCTTCGAAAACATGAAGAAACTGAGGAAGAAAGACAAATTCTACTCAAAACATTATTTCAAAAGTATGATAAAGATAATAGTTCCTTTATATCCCCTGGAGAGTTTCGCGCTGCACTACAAGATATGCAAATTGCATTTGCTCTTTCAATACCTGACAATGAGCTAGAACAGTTATTGTTAATGGCAGATAAAATGGGTAATGGTGATGGAAAGGTTAGTATAGATGAAGCAACACTTTTAACAAAGACAAAAGTAGAACATTGGCTTGCAAGCAATAATCGAGAACCACCAAAAGCGATGCAATCGGCAATGAAAAAACTCAAAATAATGGGTTTTACAAAACCAAGTGGTACCTCCGCGCCTTTAATAAAGCAACCCCAAAAACACGAATGGGAAGAGCACATTGATGCTGATGGTCATACTTATTATTGGTGCATTGTTACTGGCCAGTGTCAATGGAACAAACCAGATGTGCCAGTGGAATTACTCAAAAAAATTGATGGTAAATTAAATTCAATAGAACGACAAAAACATATACAATCTTTATTTACTTCGTATGATGCTGATAATAATGGTTTTATATCAAGTAGTGAATTTCAGCAAGTTATATTTGATATGCAGGTAAAAGACGCTTTTAAAATAGATGGTAAAATCATTCCGATGAATGATGAACAACTTGACGCGTTGCTTTCTTCTGCAGATTCAAATGCAGATGGAAAAGTTAGTATCGTAGAGGCAGCGAAAATAACGTATAAATATGTTGAAGAGTGGTTTCAAAAACAAAGAAACCCGCCAACAGCAATAAAATCTGCGCTGAACAAAATGAAGTTGGTGGGCTTGCATGGAAATATTTTGAAAAATGTTGTGCCGAAAGTAGAAAATGTAAAAAATGATACTGATACTGAAACTATCAATGAAACAGAGCTAGATTTCGTTGATTCAATAAAGACAAAGATCAGTGATGTAGACAATAGTGTCGTTGATTCAATAGAGACAAAGATCAGTGATGTAGACAATAGTATCGTTGATTCAATAGAGACAAAGATCAGTGATGTAGACAATAGTAAAATAGATGCCACTGAATCAATAGGAGAAGAAAATGTTGTGGCAAAAATTATTTCGATTGATGAGATTAATAGTTCTCGTGCGATTGGTGAAAGTAGTGAAATCAATGGGATTGATGAACATGAGCATGTGCTATCACTGCTGAAAAATTTAGGTAGTCGCGTTGATTTAATCAAAATTGATGAAAATTACTTTATTCTTCAAATGTTTAGAAAATTATTAGGTCACCGTTGCAAGTTGAAAACCAGAACATACAAATCAGGTAATGTTACTCCTAAAGATGAAACGGAAGACAAGTTGGTTATGAAAAATGCAATTATCATAGCTAAATCCATTGCAAACTGTGTCACAGAATTTGCATCTACACTTGAGAGAGATATTGTAGAGATAGAGAATTTTATAGAAATCGAAAAGAAGAAAATATGTTTAGCTCAATATATCCAAGAGTCTGCCAATGTCGCAATCACAGCATCTATTGCAATAAAGCTAGTTTTAGATGAAACTGAAACATCAATAAATCACGCAATAATGAAAGCACAGGCGTATACTGTCGAAAGCGAGCGTCCGGTGAAAAAAAACGGTGCTTTGAAAATATTGCTCAAGAATGCAATGAAAGCAAAATCAGTATCATCTGCATGGATATCAAGGGTAAAAGAAGATTGCGAACTTGCAGCTCAGAAAGAAGAAAGTCTTCGTCACGAAGTCGAATCCCTACAATCTGAATTGAGTATATGTGAAAACAACGTGTGTGATGCTCAAAATATTCTGTCGAATGCAATAGTAAAAGTTGAGGAAAAAGTTCGTTTGACAACAATAAAATTATCCAAACGTGAAGCAAACGTAGAAACTTTGAAAATTGAAAGCTTTCATGTTGTTGGTGCTAGAGAAACAGAAAAGTTACAGTCTCGCATTGAAGAAGAGTTAATAGCGATTGAGACAGAGCGACAGCGAATTAAATCTATGTGCACAAGTAATAGTGCTGATGTATTATCTGCCAAAAAGGATCTTCAACAAACAGAGAATGAATCAAAAAAGGTTGCTTTAAAATGTACAAAAGTTCAAAAAGATTGGGAAGCAGCACAAAATGATGCGAATCAAAAACTCACGAATGTGACGAATGCAAAACAGCAAGCATTTAAGGAAGAAGAAGCTATACAATCGAGTCGTAATACAATTATGCAACAAGTTGAGTTAGAAAATGAAAGAGATCATTTAGCATTCACAGCATTTTCATTGAATAAAACCTGTAATATAGCAGCTGAAAAGTTGAAGCGATTAAGAAAACAATCGCAAATTTTAGATCATACAGAAGGAAGAACAATTGGTGAAGACAGACAAAACAAAACTGACATTGGAACTATGAGATTACATGATGAACATATAGATGATGTAAATGAAATGAAAAAGAAAACTACAGAGATAGATAATGTTGAAAACGAAGCAACCGAGAAAGAAATTATCGAGATAGAAGCTGCCGAAGAAGAACTTCGTAAAGCAAAGGAAGAAGCTAAACATGCAAAAGCGGCGTGGGAGGCAAAGCGTATTGCATGCAAGAAAGCAGAAGAGGCAGCTGCTGCCAAAAGAGTAGCAGAAGAAGAAGCTGCTGCTCTTAAAAAACGAATAGAAACTGCAAAATTAGAGCGCACGAATGCCAAAGCTAATGTAGAAAATGCAGCGAAAATACGTGAGAGTTTATCAGCTACACTTCAACGTATTAAAGAAGAGGAGGCTTCTGCAGTAGCTTTTGAAATTCAAACAGAATGTTCCCGAGATGAAATATTAGCAATGAAGCGACAAAGGCGTCTAGAAGTCGAAGCAGAAGCCACTGCTGCACACGGATATCTTCAAAGTACATTGGATTCTAATAAGCCTGAAGCTGCAGCTGTTTTTGACAAAATATCGGAAAATTTAAAAAAATTGACTGCTCTAGAATTTGAAACAACTCAAAATTTAAATGAGGAGGTAAACTTTGCAAAGCAAAAAACTACTTTAAAGGAAGAAGAATTGAGAAATGCAAAAGAAGCATTAGCTATTTCCTCGCTGGATTATGACGCTGCAAATGCAATGTACAATGTAAAAAAACTTGAGGAAGAAGAAATACATTCCTATCTACAGGTATGTGCACAAAAAAAGGCGTTGGAAGCATCGGCAAGGAAAGCTAAATTGAGAGCAAGTATTCAAAAGAGTAAACTATCTCATTTACGACAGCAACTTGAATGGCAGTGTAATATAAAGAATGCAGCAAAAGTTGCTGCTATAAAAACTCTAGAGAATGTTGAAACAAATTCAAGGCTAAAACATGAAATGTATCAGAACGCAAAAGATGATTATAATAAAGTTGTAAAAGCATCACAATTGGCTGTGGAAAATACTATAGGAGATAAAACATCAAGTATTGCTTGGTATATCGCAGCAACTGCCAGTGAAGCAGCACTACAATGTTACATTAAAGCTGAGATAATGTTAGCAATGACATTAATTGAGACTGCTGCCCATGAAGAAATCCAAGCTATTTCTGCTGCAAAACAAGCTGAAGAAGAATTCAGAAAAATTAATGTAAAATGGGCAAATGAATTTTCTTCTGCTGCTATTGTAAGACATGATTCTGAAGAAACTCAAACTGCATTATTAGAAAACGCGGTAAAGGAACATGAAAAAGTGAAAGAACAACTGAAAAATAGTGTACTCCATCATTCTGAAGCATTAGCTGCCCGTGTTGCGTGGGACTCTAGTAGTAATGATAGATGTAAAACTAGTCGAAGCATATCTGAAAAAAGACGAATCGATCGCCATAAAAGAAAAGCAGAATATGACAATGCGATTGATGCACGTAACGCGAAAGCACAACAAGCAGAAAAAGATGCTCGAGAGAAAGCCAAGGAAGCAAGTCGAATCAAGCGGGTAAAACAGCAACAAGAATGGAGAGAAAAAGCTATGGCAAAAGCTCGTGCTAAGGTTGCTGCGACTGTAGCTTCATCTGCCACAGTTGAAGCTATGTTTATGTTTAATTTATGCAAATCCAGTGTAATATTAGCACGGAAACGAAAGATTCAGATAGAGTGTAGTAAAGAAGTAGCGATAGCGGCGTATGTTGCAGCAGGAGCAGCTGTATATTCATTTAAATTATCAAAAAACGCGATACAGAGTATTGTAAGTGCAAAGCATCGACTTCGACCAATATTAGCGAAAGCCGCATACGTATCTGCTAGTGCTTTATTAATAGCACGACGGGAAAGACACCGAGCTGATCATTTTGTTTTAGATTGTATCAAAAGTAACCAAGATGCATATCGTAGACATGTTGTAGCTTTAAAAATTGAAGAACGACAGTGTGGCAAATCTATGGCAGATGCTGCCACGGTATGCTACCAAAGTGCATTGAGTAGCGCCTTATCTTCAGCAGTAGCAATGGCATATGTTGGTTCAACAATTGCTCGTCACTTTTCGAATATTGCAGCTAATGCTAATGATAAAGTGCAAGAGGAATTACGTATACGCCAAGAAGCTATTACTGTAGCAATACAAAGAGCTGTAATTATTTCATGTGATGCAGCTTCATTTGCATCTACAAAAAGTTCTTTAGCAATTTCAGAAGCAATCCGCGTAAAGAAAGTGCGTAGACAAGAACTGCAAAATGCTGCAAGAGCCGCTCGAATTGCAGCTCGAGCGGCACGACGTGCATTCAAATATGCAGAACAAGTTTTGGTGTATATCAAAGCAGAGATTAGTAGTTTCCAGAATACATCAAAATGGCGCGAAATTTATAATCACAAGAAGATGCGGTATTACTACATTAACAAAACTACAAATGAAAAAACGTATATGAAACCTGGACCATTATTATTGAAAGATGAAGCCCGTATGAAACTTTTGAAATTTGGGGCAGAAAAAGCGAGGGAAATGATGTTATTGCAAAAATCAAGACAAAAACTTCAACAAAATGACCAATGTATTGATAATCTTAATACCGATAAAGCTTTCAATATTAAAGATGTTGACAATGCTAGTTTTTTCAGAAGAAATCATCAATCTAAAGCACATCCTTCTTTTATATTAAAAGAAAAGCTGAAACCAATATCATTTTCTACAATAAACACAATACTTTCAATGGAATTTGGATTAGACTGGGCTGAACTATCTCCAATTGGTCAATTGAGATGTATGAGAATGTCGCGAGAGAAGACTGCATTACATAATAAAGTTGCTTCATGTATACAGTCATTAGCTCGTGGTATGTTGACTCGTTTGAGACTTAAAAAATTAAAATCAGATGCAGATCCTAAAGACAATACATTTATACACACGAAATCACGACGTCGCCAAAGTAGAAAACCAAAATATACAGGAAAAATATTGAATATACAACAACCAGATAAATATTATTTACCTGCAATACGCCCTGTAATACATGACACTTGTAAAAAACCATTTCCGAAACAGGTTAAAATAAATCAAAGGAAAAAAAATCGTCGCTTTGGAGCACGAAATCGTCCGACATTTGGATCCGATGAAGGTCGAAAATTGGCTTCAAAGATGGGCCTAAGTAGTTTCGGGAATCCTTCATTTACTTTGTCATAGATTCAAAATTAAAGAAATGTAAAAGATAAATTCGAAGATGTGCTTTTAGCAAATATTTTCAGACAAAAAAATAAATTTATTTCGTTTAAACTTTACACGTTTTTTTTTTTTTCCTACGATTTTTTGTACCTAAACAAAACCAAAAAATTAAACTTTACACTATATTTTTGAAGGGCCTTGTGGTGTTGAAACTTCCAAAGTCGATAATTCTTTCCGTTGAACAATGCTATGATCGCCAAGTATTGTAAAAAATATTTTGTTTTTTTGTTTTTTTGTTAGGTATAAAATTTGGTACGGAAAAAAAATAAATTCAAAATTCAAAAAAATAAAACAAATATGTATTGTGAAAAAATATTTTTTTTTTCGGTAAAAAAAAACTTCGTCAGGTACGTACGAAATTTTCATAATCAAAAATTCAAAGTACAATGGACAACGTACAAATGTTTCTTGGCATAATGCTGCGAGGACGTCCCCACGATGCAATGCATCAACAATGACATGTATTTTGGAAAAATATTTCAAAAAAAAAAACTAAAATTTGTTAGGTACAA
>LT635992.1:0-25704 GCA_900128565.1 Stramenopiles sp. TOSAG23-6 | reverse complement strand
TAGTGATATGGTCGAAGTTGCATTAATCTGCGCAGAAGAATCAAAAAAATTAAAAATGATGAAAAGATTTGCACTTTTTAAACACATTGCCGTACATATTTTATCTCGCAAAATTTTACATTCAACACATTCAAACGTGAATGAAAATATACCAGAAAATTTCAATACTATAACTAAAAATTCTGGTAGTGTTGTGTCTGTCAAATCGTTCAAGAGTTCTCCAAGTTTTACCCTTCAAAAACGCAATTCATTAATTGTACAGAGTAAAAATTTAAAGATGAGTGATACAATACGAATATCTCGAGCATATGCTTTAGAAATGTCTGTTGCCATTCAATGTGCAGCTATTCCTACAATTGAATTAGAAACATCCAAAATTGTTGAAGAAAATCAAATATTGAAAGATATCAGCAGTACAAAACAAAGCGATAAAATGCACAAAACATGTAAGAATTATTGTTTTTCAATTTCGAACTTTTTTTTCCTACGAAATTTCGTACCTAACAAATTTAGAAAATATATATTTTTTCACTATACATGTAAAAATTATTACAATAATCTTGGCTCACCTTCGTTGCAATGTTTGTTGTTGAGATCGTTAATGAATTTAGCTTGGTCACTTGCTAAATATAATTTAGTGATAGCCCATGGGATGCGGCTTTTAAAACTTGGCTCAATTAGCGAAGTTTTAAATACGGCTAAGCAAAAAAGTATTTTCAGAGAGTTACGCCATTGTTCTATACATCTATCTTCCTACAAAACATACTCAATGTGTTACAATTATCATTTCAAAGAAGAGATAATTATAGATAAAAACGTAGATAAAACACAAAAGGAAAGCTTCGATGAAAGAAAGAATATTCTTGATCATCAAAATGGATTTAATGGTATTCCAATTTTACTTGGCTTTGAGTTCTGTCATATTAGAAAAAATCATCAACCAATGCCTATAAATACTGATAAATCCAATGTCGGCGGTGATATCTCAAATAATGGAAGTATGGATCTTCCAGAACAGTGTGCGAATAATAAACCCCGTGTACTTGAATATAATCCATTTCAGTCTCATAAAAAAGTAAAAAAAACTAAAACAGTACAATGGGTAACAGATGAAGTGTTTAATGTTGAAGTTACTTTGTATAATCCTTTAAGTATTGCCCTACCTGTTGATTCTTTACAAATGTCATATGCAGAAGGTGGAGCGCCTGTAGAGGCTTTCGTTGTTGCGTTTACAATAAATGCAAAAACGACAATGACAATTGTCTTATCTGCGAAAGCCTTGATGCCAGGTCGTGTTGAAATCACAGGTTGTCAGATGCTTACCCTTGGGTATTCGTTCATTCAATTACGAAGGAGTTCTCACATATTCAGATCAATGAATGATAGTACAATACCAAATATACAGCTATCACCACGCCGTACATCTGTACGAAAAGTACAGTCGTTATGCATGGATCCAAATAGAGCAAGCAAAGCATGTCCTCTAGAGATGATTGTCTATAAGAAAATGCCACTTTTAGTTCTCCGTAGTAAACATAATTCGTCGATGGCTAATAAAGTTTCTATACATCAATTAAATGCATCCGAATCGCCGCAACTGAATCCTTTATTGTTAATAGAGGGTGTCACTTCTATAGAGCTTTTAAAAGGTGAAATTAAACCAATAGCAATTCTTGCGGAAAATATAGGTTCTATTTCATTATCATATCTTCAGTGTACTGTTGAAATAGAATCTATTCATCGCACTAGTGTTATGACGTCATATATTTCTAAGAAAAAGTACGAATTATTTAATTTTTCTATCTCAAATGGCAAAGTAGTGGCAAAAACAGAATCGCATATGTTTAATGGTAAAGTAGTAACAGGATCAATAGCATGGTCCTTCAAATCAATACAAGAAATATCAAATAAATTACCTCTAATGCCAGGTGCTGCATTTAAAATGAATGCTTTACTTTCTGCTGAAATTGATGTGGCTCGAATTTTAATTAAATTCCATTACACTGATAATATTGATATTCTTCAAAATACATCTACCGTTTTTGCAGATCCTATGAAAAGAGTTTCTACCATAGATCTTTTATTACAAAATAGAGATCATTTCAAGTTAGAGTCGCTCAATATTTGTCCAGTCTTGCCTAATCTTTCTATTGATATGATTCAATGCAAAATCTCAAATCATTTAAATAAAATGACAAAAGATGTAAGAAATAGTTCATTTTTTGTTGATACCGATAGTGAAACATGCAAGGTAACAGTTGAAATAAATAATAATTTATTATGTGCAATGGTAGTAAACTGTGATGTGCTATACTGTCAAAATGCTGCAAATAATGATACAAAAAGTAAAAGTAATGATTGTATGAATACTACTACTACTACTACTAAAAATGTCTTGCGTACTATCACTAAAAAATCAATTTGCACTGTCACCAAAGTTATTTACCCTGGTTCTTCATCTCGCGTTGAAATTCTTACTTATCGAAATTCTCGGTTCGAAGACAGAACTATTCCAAAATCTGAAATTGCCTACTGTAAAAATATTAAAGAAGGCTGGTGTGTTTATATAAATTGGAAATTAGGTGACTATAAAAATGCTCGTATAGGAACAACGATTATCCCTATTGTAGGTCCCTGTGATTACACTATTGATAAGAAAATTAGTGATAAGAATGATGAAAGACTCATATCTCCTCACAAATCTCAAGAATCTCTTTTTGCATTGCAACATACTTTGCTCATGTCTTCTCGGTTTACATTTAATGTTACCTTGCTGAACATAGAAAATAATCATGAATTAAATAAAAAAGAGAAAGCAAATACCCTTCAAATCATTCGCGGAAAATCTTATACTGTACAAATAGATATAAAAAATACAATGAATGCTAAGAGTGAATGTATCGAAATGTTATCGGTAATTCTTTTATGTCGTGGTAGCCGCAACGAATGGATTCGATGTTTTGATTCGATGAATCAATTTGGAATTTCTGAGGATGTTCTTCTCACGGGGTGTCGAAACATTTCATTAGGTAGTATACTACCTGGGGAAATATTCAAGCATCAAATCTACGCAAGATTTTTGAAATCTGGCGAGTTTGCAATAGCAACCTGTTTACTATGTAATGGTATGAAATATTGGAGTCACCGTGTCGTGGAACTTTTTGTATGTTGAAAGGTGATATCAGAGGCGTTGACACTCAGAAAAGTTGAATTGTTTTAGGTGCGAAATGTGGATACAGTTTATGTTTATGTATAGAAACAACTTTGTTCGTGTTGGAAAACAANAAATGATTGTAAAATATTTTATTCTGTGCAATTGATCAAAATATTAATGTTTTTATTTAAATATCCAAATCTTCTTCTTCGCATGCTTCTTGAACTTCTTCGTCATTCATTTCTGTAATCATATCTCTAAAATCCATTGGGTCTACATCCGCGTCAGCATCAGCGAGATAACATTCTAAAAGGGCTTTTCGCCTTGCTTTCATGAGATTGAACCCTGCACCATTTTCGTCATTATCATCATCTGACAACTCCCAGTTAGCTTTCGTTGAATTTGATTTTTCTTTAGCTATTTTCGATGCTTCACGTTCAGCCATCATTCTATCTTCTATTTCTATTCTTGGATCTTTCCATGTTCTTTTGCCACTATCTGAATGAATCCAGTATACGCGATTGGATCTTGGTTCTACTCTTTTTTTCCATTTTGAAACCTCAATCTCTATTTTGCGCTTTTCGGCTTTATTTTCCATTTCTGCTCTATCAAACATTGAACTCTCACTAATAGTAAGATCAATACCATCATTTTCATCTTCGACGGAAAAACCAGATGATCTCATAATTGAGATGTGTGTTGTAACACCTTCCTTTTGACATGCGGCTAGGACTTCTTTCTTTGACATTTCTTCAAAGACAATTTTTCGATAGTCATCCTCAGAAAGACCACTTGTACTTGTCTTGATATAATGTATCAACAGAAATCCCCTTGTGGCTATCCAAGGCGCTGCTACAGCTTCATTCATGGCTACAGAAGCCGCCAAGGAAGCCTGTGTGGATACAGTAAATGCAGAAGCGATGGCTTCTTTAGAAGTCAATACTTTTGTACCCTCTTGAGTTTTTTTTAAATTACATTTTGTACAAAATCCATTCGGCTGCACCATGTATATTGGCGAATCACAATTTTCTGTGCGACACATTGCTGCTCTTCGCGCCTCTTCCTCCGCGGCCTCTTCGTCCAATTCATCCATTTCTAAATCATCCTTACATTCCTGTAGTCGTCGTGACCATAGCTTTATATAATGTTCCACATCGTATCCTTCCCAGCTTCGCTCTTCAATGTTTAAGAGACATGTATCAAAAGTAGTTTTATCGGCAGAGGCTTCGCCTAATTCAATACATTTTTCAATGATTAATTTTAACTTAAAGACAGGGTCATTGGCTGCACGAACGGCATCTCGTGCATTCTTTTCCGCATTTGCGATTTCTGAAAGTTTCTCTTCTTGAGACTTTAGAAACTTAAAAAGGGTACGAAATCCTTTAGATTTAGCTAGGTCAGCCGCCGTACCACCTCGAGCACCGACATTACACATTTGAGGACCTGCATAGGGACTTCGAATAAGCAAATCAGCCTCCGCAAAAACTAGAGCTTTACAACATCCGATAGACCCAACATCAGCAGCACAGTGGAGTGGGGTATTCCGAAATTCATCTTGGACATTTAAATCAGCACCTTTTTCAATGAGCATCTTCACTGCGTTCGTTGCCCCTGCTGAAGCTGCTATGTATTCTGGAAAAATATTTAAAAAAAATCTAAAAATATTTGTTAGGTACAAAATTTCGTACGAAAAAAAAACAATCAAATTTTCAAAAAAATAAAACATACATGTGTAAAGCAGTTTGACCATATTCATCTTTAAAGTTCAAATCTCCTCCAAATGCCAAAAGAATATTCAATTTGTATGGATCCCTTTTGTAGCAAGCAGAAGAAATTGTTTCACCTTTGTACATTAACGTCTTTTCACCGGTTGGTTGAAGGACCTCAAGGGGTCGGGCTTCAAATGGTACATGCTCAAAACCAACTGGTGGTTTATATCGAAACTTTTCCCAATTGAAATTTTCTGGAGGGGCTTCCATGCAATCACCTTCATCGCCATGTTTTGGTTCTGTATCAATCATTTCCTCTGGTCTTTCTAAAGATATCTCCTCAGTTTCAGTATTCATGTAGACAACACGACCGCCGTCCCCTTGACGTATCTCACGCCATTTTGGACCTTCAGACCTATCATCGAATGATGAAGACATTTACGTCAACCTTTGTATAAAGCAAAGCGATATTTAAGTGTACACTATATTAGAGGATAGGTTCATATCTAATTCACAACAAGAAAATTGTTCCCTTCCTTTATAATATGTACGTATACGACGTAGCCATTGTGTTATATTATATTATTATTATTTATACCAGGCAGGTCCTCGAAACGAAACCGTTAATTCCGATTTAACGTATGTATCGGTTAAATTTATTTCTTTTAAAATAAAAGTAGCAAGTGAAAACCAACATTTGTTACTTAAAGATGGCAAAGTTAATTGAAAAAATATCCAATAAAGATTTGTGGAAGTCAAAAACTGTTTCTGATAATTTTTTTATAAAAACTTTAAGTGACATCAAATTCAAGAACAAGTCCATGATGATCTGATAACTGTCTAAATGGGAATTCTTTCAACTTATTTGATGAGTCAGTGACAGGTTCAGCAAAAAACTTTTCAAGTTTCATCTTGGTTAATGAAAGGCCTACCTCTTCGAAAAAAATATGATCTAGAGCCATTTGAGCATAAAATTGATTTTCTGAAATCATTAATGAATCAGTATCAGTTCCATAGTGCTTTGATTTTGGACTAAGTTGAGTTTCAGTCAACTCACGCGATAACATGCGAGGTCGCGTAAGTGTTTTTTGTTGAGGAATATCCGATGCTATTTTTCCTGTTTTCAGAGTTTTCTCCTCAAAAGGAGTTTTTTGTTCCTGGATTTCTTCTCTACAGCAAGATAATACATAATCGCCATCTTCAATAGGCACTGGGTCTGTTCTAAATATTGCAGTAGTACCTATCATTTCTTCGCCAAGTGCACTTCGTTTAAATAAAAAGGGTAAAGTCGTAGGAATATGTTTTCCAAAAAAAGAAAGTCCTGCATATTTTGTGAAAAAATATTTCGAAAAAAATCGTTAGGTACAAAATTTTCTATGAAATTTTTTTTTTTTAATTTGAAGTGAATGATGAAAAAGTACATGAATTAATTTTCTTTTTTGATTTTCTGTATCGGATTGTTGTGGAATAGCATTATTTAACACCTTATGTGCCAATGTTAGTTCGTCTCTACCTTTTTGCAAGAAAGCATCCATGTTTAAGTCTCCAGAAATTAACAAAGGCCAATTTGTAGGAGAGTCAAGCATTTTCGACTGCAAAAAATCGGCGAGTTCTGCAACTTGCATTTCTCGAGCTTTCACTGTAGCATCAGAGGGCCAAAGGGTATAGGAAGACTGTAGGTGCGTAACACATAGGTGTATTCTGCGACCATTGTCTAGCACAATACGAGCATATGCGACACCTTTAGAAGCAATACGATCAATGCCGACACCTGACCTAAAAATATGATACGCACTTTCCTCTATGGGGTACCGAGATAAGATCATTATACCCCCGTCGACAACTTTGCAACATCCTCTAGGAGATACAACAGCAGAATAGCCAAGTTTACAAGCTCTCTTTACAAGCCGGCGTCTACGAGTGGTAAAAGTTCCGAAACATTCTTGCAGAGCAATAACGTCATACTCACAACTGTCTATTACATTTCGACAGAACCACTGAAATCGANTCTCTTGATGGTCTCTCAAAATAAAAGAAGGAGTTCTCAGAAATATGTTTAGGTGAAGTAATTTTAACTTCCCAGAAGTTCCAGGAAACTCGGTAGTTAACCGATTTTCATCTGCCATGGGGAGTTTCTATTATCATTGGACAACTATATTTTCAGTCAATATTTCGAATTAATTGCGGAACAGTGATGGAACACAGCGACGAACTTGAGAGGAACTTTTGGAACTTTTCAACACAATAATGAAGAAAAGACGAAGAACCGGGATACATACCGCGTTCAAATTTGTATTATACGTTAAAATTTTGAAAATATTCGTCGTTCCGGTCAGAAGAAAACCACAAAGCGAATACACAAAACCGAACAAAGCAAGATACTCAAGAAAATGATATCTATTCAAAGCGTAATTCTTTTAAGTGGTCTATTGCACACAATGTTTCATCATGTCAAAGCCACACAGAGCGCCCCTTTGTCATTGGCTGAAAATATCTCTACAACGAGGGATGATATTGAATTTGACCATACAAAGGATTATAGTAAAGAAAAAAAAAACATCACAAAATTTGCAAGAAGTAGAGGAGAGGAGATACAGAATGGAGAAGAAGGAATTCAAGTTTTTCCAGATTTTTTTAATGGAGGAACAGAGTTCGCTTTTAATGTCAAAACACCACGAAAAGAAGAGACGATTGAAAATATTTTATTATCCTATATTGGTGCAGCAGAAGACACAAAAGAACTTCAAAAAAAAGCACGGAAGCGTTTAGATCAGAATATACAACCGTCGATTGAAAAAAGTTTAAAAGCTGTTCGACAAGAACCAGAAGCAAAAGCGAAAAAAGAAAACACAGTTCAAGCACAGCTGCGTCCAGCTAATGCTCTTGTTGCTAGTGCTCATGTTGGTGGGAATACTGGTGGTGGAGATACTGGTGGAGGTGGAGATACTGGTGATGGTGGAGATACTGGTGGCGGTGGAGATACTGGTGGTGGTGGAGATACTGGTGGTGGTGGAGATACTGGTGATGGTGGAGATACTGTTGCTGAAAAGAAGCGAAATCCAAAGAAGCAAAATACAGGCTCTACAAGATATATTTCTGCTACAGTTTCCATGATAGTCCTATTTGTTGCTGCAGTAATTATGTAGAAGCTAAACCTAAAAAAAAATGTGCTTTTTTTTTTTAGTAGTTATGATTTATGAGATTTATGAGGTTAACATAACATGACTTGATTTGTATCGTTAAACTTTTTACTCCAAATGATTCTTTTTATGTAGTGAATGTATTAATATCCTGTTTTTACCATTTTTTTAGTGTTTTTCTACAAAATGTCGCTAAATGTGTCCATTTAGTGTTGCATTGTGATATTCCATTCCGTACTATTTTTTTCGTACTTAAACGTCTTGACGAAAAATTTCAAAAACGCTTGAAATGAAATCAAATTTTCAAACATCAATTTTCCAAAATAATTGTTGTTTTTTTACTTCGCCGACGTCTCAAGGTTTGGTGTGCGATTCACAAAATAATCTTTTATAATTGTCCATGAAATCTAAAATATTATAATCGGCACGAGTATAACGCATTGCTATGGGACGCAAAGGTCTATCTTTTGATGAGAAGAAGGCTCGCCTTTTGCGGATAATTCGGGAGGAGAATACGGTGTTTAATCTCAAGGAGTTGGAAAAGAAAGGAAGCAAAGCGGGCATTGTTACACAGACCATTAAAGAAGTATTGCAGAGTCTTGTCGATGATAATAATGTAAATCAAGATAAGGTAGGTTCTCAGAATATTTTTTGGTCCTTCCCTTCGGCTGTGACTGTAACAAAGACATCCAAGATCAGTAACTTTAAAACTTCAATTGCTAGTGTACAGAGTGATATAGAAACACTCACTGCTAAAGTAGAAACACTTCGCCTGCAACGAGGAGACACAAATGAGAGAAAGGAATCATTACAAGAGTGGGCTAAACTAAAGTCAAAAAAAATATCACTGGAAAAGGATCTTCAAATTCTTCAATTGAATGACCCAAGTGTCTTGTTAGAGTTAAAACAACAAAGTATAATTGCGAAAGAATCAGTGAATCGCTGGACAGATAACTGCTGGGCGATAAAGTCATTTATAATCAAGAAGTTCAACAGGACATCGAAAGAGATTGACAAATACATAGGAATGGACGCAGATTTTGATTACGTTGACTAATTGATCATATTCCAAATTGTACAAACATTAATCGCTGGAACAACAAGTAGTGGAAGTTCAGGAATCATGCATAATGATGCACTGTTGAGATCGTCAATTTTTATTTATATTTTATCGTTCTTTTGATACATGTTGTAGTACACATATATTGTTATTCTGTACAATTTTCTGTACAACCATTCTGTACATTTTTCTGGTAAGGAATCTTATTATGCGTATACATTCAACAGTAATTTAGTAGATGATTGTAGTAGTCTCCATTGAAATTCGAAGTCGTTGTCTATAAACTTTTAATTTTCTCTTTGACATTTTTATTTTCCATCTTTTTTTTCGATGACCGGATTTACTTCACTCAGGCATGTTTATGTTTCTTTCATGTATCTGTTGAATCTTTATGTTTTTTGTTTTTGTAGTATTCCAGAAAAAGAAAAATGGTGTGTAATCATTGTAGTGTTCAATTTATTATTTATGATAACAATTTCTTGCGAATTAGGGTTAGGGTTATATTTATGATAATAATTCATCTTGCGAATTGTGGTCGAACTTTCATACTATCATCTATTTTTATATCCCAACTTGTGCTTGTTTCAGTTTTCATACGTTTGTTAGGGTTATTTGAAAGACGGTTTCCATTAGATTTATTTTGAATTTGTCGCTTTTTTGACTGTACTATATGTCGATGAGGGCACAAATGTATTGTGAAAAAAAAAAAAAATTTAATTCGTTAGGTACAAAATTTCGTATGAAAAAAAAATATTTACTAAAAAAAAAAATAAAACGTACAACACCTAATCGACAACCACCGGCATTATTAAAATCTACACAGATGGGAGCACTAGGATTTACCCTCACATGCGAATATGGACATTTTGACTTGCCTTTAGGGCATACCCCAGAGAGATAAAATATACAAACAGGCATTTTCTCTGGAGATATTTTATGAGATAATAGACAATTCTTATCTTTGCAACTACCTCTCAAAAATTTTTTACAAACTGCAAGTATTGTAAAGAAATATTTCAAAAAAAAAAAACTTAAATTTGTTAGGTACAAAATTTCGTATGAAAAAATAATTGAAGTTGAAATGAAAACGTACAACTTTTGCGGCATCGTGTATAAATTCACACTTACCCGCTTTAGCACAACGACCATATCGGCAGTAAAATGTACAATATTGTTGCGTTTTTTTTTTTTTTTTCTATAAAACTATTATTAAAATCAGTTGGAGAAGTACGACTGCCTTTTTTTGGTGCAATCCAGACTAAATTTCCAGTATTTCCTATTTTCCTCGGATTTTTCACCGAATTACAACTACCACTAGATCCTCGGTGCGTTCTAGCACACCCTCTTCCAGTATATCTTCCAGTACCTCTACCACGTCCTCTTCCACGTCCTCTCCCACGACCTCTTCCCCGACCTCTCCCACGTCCTTTTCCCCGACCTCTTCCATGACCTGTGTTATACTTTGTCCGCTTTTGGTACCGAGTGTCATAGTTTCCCCGGTATCCACGCGCGCGAGTTTTACTTCGCTCAGTACTATTATACTTACTATTAGCTTTTTCTAATTCAGATGTAATTCCAGCAATGATTGTGCGGGTATTATGCAAAACACGACAGTTTCTATCATTGTGATCTGAAATTTCCTCAATCCGTTCACTGAGCTGCTTTAGCACTTGAGATCTAGTTGTTGGTGGCATTTTGTAAACAAACCAATTTAAAAACAATAAAAAACATAATCAATACATCAAAATGAGTCCATTCACAAGAAACTCGTCGATTTCATCACTATAATATTCCTTTGTAAGAAACTACACTTGGTTCTTTATGCTTTATAGGACATGCATGTCATGATGATGTTGACATAAAAATATCTTTTTTTTTGACTGAAGAACACGAAAACCGAATATAATAAAAAATAGTCCGAAATTTGCCGCCAAAACAAAATTCAAAGGTACAAAATTCATTTGGCGGCAATTTTCTTGTCCACGCGATTGAACGACGATTAATTAAACACAAACGTTTTTTCGACAAGAACAAGAATATTACAAAAAATAAGGAACGAATGACTTCGCTCATTTCAATTGTTTTTGTGCTTTGTGCAGCTTCAGTAAATGGGATTAGTTTACGCTCAGGCTTTCCACATGGTTGCACTTCCGATGACAAATCATTTAACTATTTCGAACTTGTGATGCAGTACCCACCCGCATTTTCACAAAACATTGCTCACTTTACTTTGCACGGTCTCTGGCCTTCGAGGGAGGGCAAGAGAGTGAAGAGTTACCCGTGTAATTGTGAGAATGATCCATTTAATGTAAGTAAATTAAAACCAATCATGCATGATATGGAGGAATACTGGCCATCTTTTTCAACGTTGCCAATTCATTCAAACTCTGGTTTCTGGAGTCACGAATGGACTAAACACGGTACTTGCGCTCTTTATGAAAATCTTCCTAGTATCAAAAGTGAACTTGACTATTTCTCCACTGCTCTAAAATTACGTTCAGAAGCAAACCTCAAACAATTAATGGTCAAAAATGAAATTGTTGTTGGTAAAAGCTATTCTTTAGACGCACTTTCCACCGTATTTGAAGCAGGAACAGGTTTCCGGGTAACTATGGGCTGTAAATTTGATGACTCCACACAGTATCTCTCCGAAGTTGGTGTGTGCTATGACATGCAGTTAAAACGAGTGAGTTGTGATATTTCCGTCGACTCTCCTGAAGGAAATAGTTGCGACGCAGAAGAAAAAGTTTTCATTAAAAAAGCCAACTCAACACCTAACCCTAACCCTAAACACCCATCTAAAAAGATTTGTGTAAAAAATAAAAAAGGGCCAAAATGTTTTTCTAATGAAGATTGCGTATCAAAAAGTGGCTGTATTCGTTGCTCACATCATGGCTTTTGTACATCAGTGCCTCTAGTTGAACCTATTGTCGTTGACTTATATCTGGAAGAACAACCAGAAGCAATTATTTAACATTCTTCTGAGGGTTTTTTTCAATTTCTTAATTTTGTAACATGAAAATATTATAAAGTACAAAAAATATTCGGCAGTTACATTTTTAATTTTTAAGCTTTTTTTTTATCGATTTGATGTCAACAATTACACTTTAGCGAGACCATTTTAGAGTCGCGACAATTTCAGATAATATGATGTAAAAAGAGAACTGTGTTATTTTTTAACCATGCGATTAAAAGTTATTTTATTTAGCATCATTGGACACGGTATAGTTTCTTATCTCCCTACATGTCTAGCTAGTCCCTTGGAAGTTGTAAATGACTTAGTTTCCATCTCAAAAGACATAGAATGGGTAAGGGGTAGTTTGGAAGATAATATACCATATTGGTATCCGAAAGGGAAACCTACTGAGATTGTCTTTCAAGATCCCACTATAGTAAGTTCCCATAAAAATGCAGAGAATAATGCTTTGCTCCCTGGGGAGCAAGAAAATGCTCTCTCTACAAACAACAAAAAGAGTAAATATAATATTGTGAATATTTTGGATATTCAGACACCAACCAACGATAAAGATAGTGAAAGCACTTCGAATGTTGGTAATTTAATTTCTGAAAATATCGTAGAAGAACAATACAGTGAACGTTTCACTAGTCCTGTAGCTCACCATGGTGCTGCAGCGGAGTCGCATACCCTGCGACAACAGGAGCAACAGCGTCTCCGAGTATTAATGCAACAAAGACGATTGGACGTTTTTCAACCGCCAGAAAACCCAATATTTGCTTATCTGCAAACTAGGGAATATAATTATGACGACATCGAAGCTGGTAGTACTGTGACCAGAGGACCTGATTGGAAATGGGACAATCAAGATGGAGGTATCGATTTTTCAAAAGATGGTCAGTTTGTGTATCCAAAAGGTATTGTAATGGAAGTGACTTGGTGGAGTGGTGAAGTTGCTAGAGATAAATATGCGGTGCGAGTAAAGTGGGACAACGGTGGTTATAATATTTACCGATATGGCGCAGAAGACTCTCGGGATGTTGTAATTGTAGGTAATAGGGGAGAAGCATTAGCGTTAAACATGTTGTCGGAGTGGAGGCGTGAAAAAAGAGAAAAGGGGGAAGTTGTACCAGCTTCACCCAGTCAAGAAATTCCAACGACGGCAGTAGGTACAGGCAAAGCATTTGCACAGTCCAATTTCCTTATCCCTGCTACAAATCCAGAGGAAAACAGTTTGCCCGGTACACTACCAAAAATAGATGATGCAATCAGATATAGAAATCGGTGCCATCCCGAGGAAAAAAAAGCGTTGTTAGAAATTTTTTATGCTTTAGATGGTCCAAATTGGATATCAAATTCAGGGTGGATGGCAAGTAACTCAGATCCATGTTATGCTGGTGGTGCTGCAACTGCAAAATATGCTAATAAAAGTCGAGGATATATGTATGTTTTATTTTTTTTTCAAATTCGTTTTTGTTTCGTACGAAATTTTGTACCTAACGATTTTTTTTGAAATATTTTTTCATAATATATTTGGACTGGAATATTGTGCGAGGAAGGGAGAATTGTTGGCATTGATTTATCTAATAATCGGCTGAAAGGAAACTTACCAACTGTTGTACGTTATACACTTTAATGTAAAAGTTATTTTTTTCATTGAAAATTTTGTACCTAAAGAATTCAAATGTAACATATTTTTTCACAATACTTCCTCTTGGTGCCTTCACCGCACTCCGAACAATGACTTTGGCAAATAATAAGATTAATGGTCCTTTGCCACCTACAATAGGTAAATTGGAAAACTTAGTTTATTTGGCTTTACAAAATAACAATTTTTCTTCTTCTTTACCTGCTCATATTGGAAAATTAAAGAAGTTGAAATGGTTAAGTTTATACAATAATCAGTTTTCTGGCAAATTACCCAAAGAAATTGGATTTCTATACAATCTAGAATCGTTATACCTTCAGACCAATTTCTTTCAAGGTAATATACCAAAGCATATTGGAAATATTCGTCAACTTCAAACGCTACGTGTCATTGATTTACATCAAAATAATCTGACAGGTACAGTGCCTAACGCTATGGTTGTAGCCGCAAATACAATTTTTGAAGAGGAAACTAAAAATGAAAAGGCTACAAAAAATAGAAGAAAAACATTGGTTCTGAATATTAATGATAACAAAGGCTTACGAATGTATTCCCCGATGCCTGAAGATAGAAGAATGAATGATAAAGAATTATAAAAAAAATTTAAAAAATAAATATAATCATAAACAGTATATAATTCTTTGTTGTAATAAGGAGTATATTCTTTGAAAAATGTCAATACATTAGCATCAGAGAAATAAGATATTTCATAATCTAAATCAGGAAATTTTCTTTTTTTTGAATTTCTGATATTTCGTGTTCTTTTTTGAATGTTTTTTTACGCGCCTTTTTCCAAATATTTTGGCGCCCTTTTCATTTTTCTTCTACTTGATCTCCTTTGTGTATGTAAGTTCTATATATAAATCTTTATATAAAAAAGAGAACGTCCCGCCCCCTATACGGTAATTGTAAAAATGTTTCCTCGCATGACTGAAAGGCAGCAAATTGCGTATGCGATGCAGATGAGTGCTGTATCCAGGGCCAATTCGAATACCAGGCTAGTAACTTTGAAAGGTAAAAACAGAGATCCTTCCGTAGCAATGTCTCTGAGTGAAAACAAAGAAAATGAAGCCAAGGGCAAGAGCACGAATGTGAAAACCTTAACAGGACATAGTGCAAAATCTGAGAAAAAACAATTGAATGAACAATCAGTCAACGTCATCACAAGTCATACCAATAGTTTGGCTTCTGTTGTAAGCGGTTCATCAGACTTGAAGGTAGAAATTCCAAGTATGAAAAAAAACTCCCCGAGCACACGTCTTCGTGAAAGCTCAAAGTCACCAATACCTCACACGTCTACGTCTAAAACTCGAAATACAACGCCAAAATCCACAAAATTATCTTGTTTACCATCGAAACTAGTAACGCCATGTCATCTCAGTTGGAACTCGACACGTCGCAACGCCTGGGAGAAGCTATCTGAAGATCCAAACTTTTACTATCAACGATATTGCCCTCCAGGAGAACGTATGATAACAGCTCAGTGGACAAATGATGAAATTGAATTATTTAAAGCAATAATGGTAACTCGTCCACCATGGGATCCAATTGTTCGTTTCGATACAGTCGATAAAGTCATCATTGAGGACAGTGCAAAATGGGGATTATTTTCTCTTCATATTCCTGGGCGTACAGGAAATCAGTGCGAAAAGCTATATCGTTCACTTTTGAAAGAAAAAAAGAGTGGCGAACTTCTAGACGAAACATACCGTGCATTAGGTCTTCGATTTACGTCAAAGCATGTTAAAATATGTCGATTACGGCGAAGAATGTGTCAAAATTCTTTAGTTACGAAAACGAGAACCAAACGAAAAACTCGTGTAAAAAGTCAGTTTATTTCTCAAACAACAACATCTGTACAAAATCCAACACAAGTTGTAAAGACATCAACAATACAACGGAAAGTATCTACACGACCACAAAAGTCAAAGAAGAAAATACAGACGAATCCAAAAACAGAAAATTTTGTGAAATCTAGTAAAGAAATCCAAAGTGATCCTCTGGAATCCTTCGAAAAAACAGCAACAAAACCTCCAAAACGAAATTCTTCACCACCAGATGTTGTTACAAATGCAATACACTCAACTCCCTCGGTAAAAGCAACTTCACCTTTAGATAAGCCATTAGAAGAAAACCGAAAAAGTCGTCGGTTCCGTCAACAAATGCGAAATAAAAAGACAAATAAACGAAGTGCCCCTAAAATGGCAACGAATGAAATTTTTCCAAAAGATAATAAAGTCCGACGTGTATCAGGGTCAAAACACTGCACTTTCACTACTAAAGAAATCAAGAAAAGGAAACGCAATGACGATGCTATTGTTGTTGCCCGTTGTCTATTTTCAAATCCAAAGTTAAGGCGAAAATTGCATCACTTTTGTAAAGATAAAAAATCTACGATAAACTCCTGTGAAATGAACTCCATCCCCAGCACTCCTCGACCACATACTTTGATGCCACCGCCTACTCCAATATTATCTCATTCTGCATTAAATGCTACACCAAAGCCTACTCGTAAGGTTCTAAATGACTCATTCAATACTCCTCAACAATCCAATCTCAATACAATACACACTCCAATTTCAGGAGTGTCGATACGTAACACAATGGTATCTCCTGATTGCCTTCCAGATAAAATATCAACAGCAAGACCACTACATCCATCCAATACAGAAAAGTCAAAACATGTAGCACTGCCTATCATTGAGGAGATTTGCGAAAATAATATATCTCAAATTGAACTGTCCAATAAATTTCTACCATATAATAACTCAGTTGGTGATGTAAGATCTCTAAAAGAAGTTGCATTGAATATCGCGAAATCTTTGCAAACTTCTCATCAAAATAAATTAAAAGAAATACGAAAACAGAGAAAAAAGATGGAGTTTATTGATGTAGAGACGTATCGAAAAAAAATGGACAATGCATCGCTGAATACAACAAAAAAGTACTCACAAAATAATATAGACGGTGTTACTTGTAAGATATTTTCTCATGCCTGTTATAATGATATCGATTTTAAGACTCCTTTTAAAAGTGTTAGTATCAGTCATTCAGAGTGTAATGGTGAACAAATTAAACAAATAACCTACAAGCATGCGATTGAACAGGAAAATTTACGTTCTTCATTTGATGAACAGATGAAACAAAATATCTCAGGGAAGATGTCTATCTTTCGCACAGCTTGTAGAGATCTCATGCATTACCGAAAACGAAATCGTAGGGCAAATTTTCTATCAAATGTTCAAAACAAGAGTAATATTACGCAGAAATCTCTTGTTTGTCAATATCGATCAGCTGCAATAGAAATGATGAATCGTCAAAGACTTGAACTTTCTGCAATTTCTAGTTTTTAAATTCTAATGATCATTGAAATGATATAAAAAATAAATAATTTTAAGTAAGACTGTTTTTTATTTCTTCATTTTGATTTTGTTTCAACCAATGGCTTTAATTTACCAGGTGGACTTCTCGGCTTTTTTAAAAATTGTTTCGGAGACTCCCTACTATTCTTTGGTGGAGGTGAAGTTTTTTGAGCACCTTTCAAACCTTGTAATAGATTTTGATCAACACCCATTAAAAACCCAGAAGGGTCAGATATTGGTCTTGTTGGGCTTTCTTCATTCGTCTTTCTTTCATGCTTTTTCGTGTCTTCAATATCTGATGTGGACATGGATAGCCGAAGTGAAGACTTCAACATTTGTCTATACCTAGCAATCTCTGCCTTTGCACTCAACATATCTACTACATCAGAAACATCATCTGGTTTAGACATTTCTGTTTTAATGGAAACCTTAGGACTTAAATTTTCAATTCTAAAAGGTGAAGTAGAATCAGAATTTTTGCGACCACGGTGCCCTCTGAGCGGTGAGCGTCGCTTCTTTTGTGAACGTCGTCGTTGTGCTGCCGATGCCGCTGCTGAGCGAGTTCGAGCTCTACGAATCGTGTTTCTTGATGATGCTGCTCGCGTCCGACGGGAAGCTTTTCGTGCAGCTGATGCCGCAGCCGCGTATTTATGTTGACTACCACCTTCTCTTGCGTCTACCAGTTTTTGTCTGACACGGCTGATTCCATTTGACCATGCTCCAGGTCTTTTTCTCACGGGTGGTGGAGTATCAAATGCTGGTACATCTTCACTTGGATCTCCACTTGATGGTATCGATGCCATACGGAGGACTTCACCCATCATAGGTTGCAATGCCATAGACACTGCTGACTTCATATTAGCTGTTGCTGTGGCGAGTGATAATCTACCAACTACGGGTTCGGCTCTAATGAGATGTACTAAAACACTTGCAGCTTGTCTATTTATAACCTTCGATCTATCTTCCATGCAGACAACTAATGGTTTTATCATGATTTTACAAATCCGTGCAATGTTGAGACGTTCCCGTTCCAGGCGTATTGCAATAGGTAACCAATGAAGACACCAATGCAATAACTCTCCACGTGTGGCAGGCCTTTTTCGAAGTGGCTCACACACACATGGGAGAATATCTCCGAGACAGACAGGTGAATTATTTCCATCAACTGTCCATGCTTCAAGTGCATCAAGGGCAGCATCCCTCACTGAAGCCTTCATGTCAGCGACAGCTTCACATATCGAAGGAGTGCAAATAGCAACAACTTTTTTTCTTCGATCAAGCGAAATACATCGACCAAATCCTGCTGTTAATTGTAATGCTTTAACCCTCAACAACATATTCTTTTCTAAGCATCGAGCTTTCAGTACTCGAAGAACTTCGGCAACTTTTCTAGTCAAACATATCCCTCCAGAGGCATGTGCTTTCTTTAATATTTTATCCAACTCAATCATTGCATCTCTTCTTTCCGTCCAACTATTTCTATCAGTACAATCTTGCATCTGAGCAATAAGTTCAGGCCGCAGTTGAAATGAAATATCAAATCTCTCATCACCATCAGCATATCCGCTCAGAGCGCCACCTAAAGCAACAGCCAAAACATCTTTACCTTCTATTCCATTATTACGTCCACCGAGGCTCCTACTACGATGACGTCTCAATTTAGGTGGTGCGGTTACTGCCTTTTGATTTGACTGAGATGTGCCCACTTCTCCATTATTTAGGGCAGCTCTACCTTCTGTGTGTATTCTATCTAAATCTGTCTGCAAACCTCGTTGCACGGCTCGAGGTAACTTGCTGACAGCAGCACTCAAGGCAAAACTTGCTCGTGAAGGATCCGCTCGTACAACTTCAATGAGGACACTTGCGGCCTGTTTCTGGACAACTTTCTTTTTATCCTGCATACATGCTACCAATGGTTTCACTAATTGTTTCGTTAGACGAGCACTGTCAATGAGTCCCGTAGATGCAGCCACAGGAATATGTTTCAACAGCCAAGCTAATAATTCAGGTCGCACTGTAGGCTTATTCACTAGTGGCCCTCTAACCTTTGGTACTATGGAAGCAAAGCCATAAGAACGCCCTTGATAAGGCCCGTCTCGGGGAATTGACCAAGCTTCAAGAGCTTCAAATCCAGCTCGTCGAGCATTAACTTTGTTATCTGCGAGTGCATCTATCATTGGAGGAACAACCACAGGGCTAAATCTAGGTAATTGTGCTGAATCAATTGCCCCTCCTAAAGCTGCAAGCAATTTCAAAGCCTGTAATTTTAATGATAAATTTTTCTCGCGCGCTCTATCCGCAAGTGATCGAATCAGCTTCTCTGTTGCTGGGCTCATTGATATTCGCTGTTGAGCCTGTTCAAATATTATAGACTCAATTTGATCCAAACCTTGTTTGCGTTGGATCCAGGAATCTTTTCTCTCCTGGGCAGATAGTAGAGCCATTAATTCGGGGGTTACGTATTGTGATATATCTGCACGGGGTGCATCATCAAATGAAACATTAACAACATTCTGCCTGCGCGAATTTCGTGAAGATGCGGCAGCTGCAGCTAATGCTTCGGGAATGACACTAGTGTTTGCAGCAGATGCATTAATGTCATAACCGCAAACATCAAAAGATGCTTCTAACTTTTCTATGACGTCATTACTTGCCTCAACTGCGCGCAATAGGTTAACAAGCGGAGGTCCAAGTTGCTTGTATAAGGCTTGCAACATCACTGATGCTGCTTTTACAACACTTTTAACATCACTACTCATTCCTTTCGTCCCAGACGCGTGCCTTGTTACCGCTGCAACATTAAACGTTCGAATTCCCACAGTTGAAATCATGACTTCAAACAACCGTAGAACAGCTATTTGGATTAGAGAAGTATCTATTGAACTTACAGCTTCAAGTATTAGACCAATAATGTATTTGGCACCACATCGTGTTGAAAGCATCAAGATTAGCTCAGTAGCCTTCGCTGCAACCATTTGTTCTCCGAGTTTATTCACTAAGAATGGTATGATTAACTTGGCATGTCCTTTCGCGAATGTGCCTTTGCTCTTTTTAGCTAGTAAAATCATTAACTGAAACATACTCAAATTAACATTAAAATTTGTTTCTACGAAATTATTTGTTAAATAATAACAATAACAATATATTGGATGTACATTTTTTTCTACGTTTGATTCACCGTTTGAACAGTAATTACAAATAGCAGTTAAAGCATCCTTCTTTTCCTGCCACGTACTATCTTTTGAGACATTACTGTGCTTTTTCCAGTCAAGAATACCAATACTAGCAATTTTAGATGAAGCATCCAGAGAAGATACTAATGTAATGACATCATCAGCCTTTTTTTTGGACGATTTTTGGAGCCCAGTTCTTCCTGATCTGGCAACAGGGCTAGCCATACGTCGTCGACCACCGGAAAGTTTTCTTCGGGTACCTAAAACTTTCCTTGTAGATCCCCACTTAGCACTAGCTTTTTTTGCTGCTTGCTGATCAACCGAATTAAAAGATTTCCCCGATTCCACAGCAGTATCTACACGTTCTAAAACAATATCGATACTCCTTTGTATCGCTTTTGAGAATTTACTCGCTGCTTCAGAAACAGCGAGTCTCGCGTGAGACTTATCAGCTCGAATAACTTCTACGAGGACACTTGCGGCTTGTTTTTGTACCACTTTCATTTTGTCGTTCATACAAATTAGCAATGGTTTCACTAATAACTTTGTCATGCGAGTACCATCGATATGTCCAGCAGAGGTTGCCTTTGGAATATGTATTAATAACCATGCAAGTAAAGCTGGACGGGAGACAGGTTTGTCTACTAAAGATGCACATGTCGATGGTAATATTCCTGACAATCCAAATCGACCAGAAGACCATCTACTTAGTGCCGATATTCCCGCTGCGAGAGTAGCTCTCTTTTTGTCTGCAAATGTTTCTACGATTGCAGGTGCAAGCCATCGAGTCATTTCACTGCGTCTTGGATGATTCCGTTCAATTGACAATCCTAAAATGCCAATTATTTTCAGAGCTTTAATTTTAAGTGTTGCATTTTTTTCTAGTGAACGGTCTTTTAAAATTTTGATAAGTTTTTCTAGTGTTCGATTTACAATAATTCTATATTTGGCTCTTTTTGTCATAATTTCATGACACTCTTCAAGCCCTAACTTTCTCTGCTTCCAAGAATCCGTTTTCGAGAAGTCGAGTAAATTCTTTAGTAAATCATCTGTAATAAATGGTGAAATATCCATACGCTCAATATCATCATTTTGTGATGCCTTTTCTTCTTCTTCTGGTGTACTATTGGAATTGTTGGAAGTAGAACTAGTAAGTGTTGATCCCAGAAAACTACCTCCGCGTTTTGTAGGACTATTTCTCTGATTCGATAGAGAGCGTCTAAGTTGACTGTGACTTTTCTTTGGTGACTTATGTTTAGAAGCATTCAGACTTTTATTTAATGATTTATTGCGGTTTATTGGAGTAAATCCTCCTTTTATTTTGGCATTAACATCTCCAGCCTCAAAAGCAGTTTTCAACTGTTTCATAATCTTATTCGAAGTTTGCATTTCTTCAAGAATGTCTTTTACTGGTTGACCTACCAGGGTATATAAAACTCCTAATGCTTTTACCGCCGCTCCATTTACAACACGACCTTGGTGATGTGCAACTCCTTTCGGACCTGATACATATTTTACAACAGCATCAAGGTCAACGGCATTAGGACCAAATTCAGTGGATGACGTTGCAATTATATCGAGGACAGCTGCAAGTGCCTTTGGATCTTTAAAGCTTTTCTTTTTACTAGTATCAGTTATTAAACGAATCATCCATTTTACACCGCAACACTCTCCAATGATACCTGCAAGTGATTTTATAGAAGCACCAATTCTTCGATCTCCTACCTGTTTTAGAAGTATTGGCATTATAAGAGCAGCAATACCTCTAGGAAATTTCTTGTGTTTATCATTGCCTGCCATTGCTATTACTGTTATTACATCGATTGCAGAAGCAATAACGTTAAAATTCCGCTCAGTGAATTTTTTCGTCAATTGATAACAAAATGAAGAAACGCCTCTGTGAAATTTGTCAATATTAGGTCCCATCCGTTCACATTGTTCTTGAATAGCAACCAAAGCTGCTCGTTTTCCCTGCCATTTTCCTTCCTTCAGTGCATCACAATGATCCCTCCAATTTGGAATTTCCATTTTCGATAATTCAGACATTGCATACGTCATATCACCAAGTGAACCTGGATTTCCCGAACTTGAATCATTTGCCGGAACTCGCTGAAGTCGTTTTCCCTCTTCAAATGAAGCAAATTGAACTGGTCGGCGACATAACGCAGGTTTGACCCCCGGCACAGGTCTTGAGGTTGGTCGGCTATTTGTATTTAAGTTATTATTTTGTTGCTTTTCAAATGGCGAACTGGCGAAACCTTGTGAATCATTAAATGTATCATTTCCTGCTGTCGCAAAATAGTTTCTATCGTCAACTAAAATTTGATTGACAGAGGATAAATTTGGGACTATTTTCACACGGACCTCGAAATCATCAGGATCGAAATATGTATTTTGGAAAAATATTTGAAAAAAAATTCGTTAGGTACAAAGTTTCGTACGAAAAAAAAATTCGAATTTGAAAAAAAATAAAATATACATGAATCTCGTTTTTTCTTGTATGCAAATTCTCCTTCAACTCCAAAATCAATAACCAGTTCTCCATTTTCAAATTGAGTTTCTGGAACTATTGCCGTGACAATTCCTGTATAATCGTATGGCTCTCCTGGGAATTCCTGTTGAAATGATTCAGAATATAAGACTGAAATGGCATCCCCGACGGAAATGTCTTTTGAGTTACTGCGAAGTTGGGATTTTAAAGAAATTGGACTATGTGATATACGTAATTGATTTCCTGAGTTAGCAAGTGATTTTTTATCCTCCATTGTAGAAGAGGGACTTTCAGCATCTCTGCCAACGGAAGCAGATAGCTCTGGAATCGTGAAATCCCTAGTATTCCTTTGTTCCACTTTGATCTCTTGGTTCAGTTCATCTTCCGTGGTTTTAAGAAACAAATCTAAAATATTTTTATCCTCCTTTATCGTTTTCTCTACTTTTAAAGGTTTAGGTGCATACTGACGTTGTCGGCTTTTGTCCAGAGGACTATTTAGAGTTTTAACTTTTATTTCAAAACCATCTATATCCACTAAAGTATTGTTCTTTGAGCTTAATTTTTCGAAACGAAAAACCCCATCAGCTCCAAAATCAATGAAAATATTTGGACCGTCAATATTTGTAATGTGTCCGTGATATGTGTATGGTTCATCTGGACGTGCTGCTCGAAACTTCGAGTCATACGTACAGTCTACTGTAGCTCCAGGGTAAAGCATATTTCTTAATTTATTTAAAGCAAAAAATGCTTTAAACCTCTATAACAAAAAGAAACGGACTAAACCACCGATCAAAGATAAGGGTTTTAATCCGTAGAATAACAATCTATTTTACCTTTGAGTCGTTAGATAAGGGGATGGGCTTTACACTTACTATGCCTATCTAGTAAGTCTAATGACTTTACTATATATGTATGAAAGTACAAGAGAAATGAAAAGGAAAAAAANGAAAAAAGGAAAAGAAGAAAAAAACGTAACCGCCGAAACGAAGTACCGGGTAACGTTAACGTGGACCGAAGAAATTATATTTATATATTTTGAAAATATCTGTTGTAGTCGTAGTATTTCATTAATTCTTTATTTTGAAGCTTCTAAATTACATGAGATTTTGAAGTACCCACAAAAAAAACATCATTTCGCCAATAATTTCCCCTCCTTTCAATGAGTCGTCTACGCGACGATTGAGATCTATTTTTAAGTTTTTCATCCCATTCAGAAGTATATTTTTTTTCTATATTTTGTTTCATATTTTTATTTCGTTTCAAAATGAATTTACGTCGACTTGTTTGAATTTTTCTGATTGAAGTTTCAAGATCTTGGTTTTGAAGTATTGCCAGCTTTGATTGAAGTATTTCCAAATGATTTGAAGAGTGATCTATTGACGTCATTGGACGTATTTTATTACATTTATTTTGCTTAAGCTTACGAATACTACTATATGGCGTAATTGAGGTCATTGGACGCATTTTATTTATAGGAATCTCACCCCGAAAACCTCTCTTATTATTACTTTTTTTTTTTTCAACTTTACTGAAATCTTTAACACGAGTTTTAGAACTCCAATATTTTGTACCGTATTCTAACCGCAGAAGCTTTTTATTTCGTTTTTCTTCTTGTATAAGATTGGTACTGTGCTTTATAATCTCTAATCTTTTCGAATGAGAATCGTGTAAATCGACTAGTTGCTGAAGTAATGATGTAGGGAGAATCTTAAAATTCTTGTAATCAAATTTTGCAATTGTGACACTTGTTTTTGCAATAACTGAAAAATCACGTCTGATGGTTGATTCGTTATCTTCAAATGATGAACTCATTGTTGATTGATCTACATCAGATTCTATTCTTAATTTTTCATTAGGGTTAGGGTTATCAGTTAGTTCATCCACTGACACAATTAGTTCTAAAAGTTCACTACTCATTTTGAAAGAAAATTTGTTTGCTGTATCCTGTGTACTATATTTTGCTTTATTCTGCTGAATTTGTCGAGATAATTCAGATTTACAAGTAATGTGGAAAAATATTTCAAAAATTTGAATTTCGTTAGGTAATACAGAATTTGGTACAAAATAAAACAAAACAAAATCGAAATTCAAATGATGAAAATGTACAACCTTCAAGACCAAAAAATAATCCAGGTGTAAAAGCACCTACCTTGAACGATCGACTTATTTTATGGGTGGAATAATTTTTACCTTTATTTTTTGGATCTTTTGGCCAATGCTCACACTGTGAAAAAATATTTAAAATTCAAATGTTTCATTAGGTACAAAATTTAGTACGAAAAAAACAAACAAATATGAAATTCATAATGAAAACATACACTTTTTGTCGAAATGTTGACTTGCAAAATCCACTCAATTCACCTGAAAAAACTAAAAATAATGCTGTAGCATCATCTTTTTCTCGATAAATTACTGTACCTGGTTTATAAGTATTTATTTGAAGTTTCTTACTTATTTGGTAGACTTGTGGTTTTGACCATTTTTGAAATAAAGAAAATTTTGTTTGTAAAATATTACAATATTGTTGACTTGATTTTCGCAATTCTAAACGTATCAGCAAATAATCTTCAACTGAAATTTCCGCACATTCCACAAATGATACAATTTTGTTTACATCATTTTCAGGACATTCAATCGCTTTATTGTTTTTAAAAACTGCATAGGCATCAGTTTCTCTCTTTGAATTCATTGTAAGTAAAGCACGTATTGTGAAGAATATTTTAAATTCAAAATATTTTGTTGGTTTTTAAAAGGATTTTTTGAAAAAATAATAAATTCAAAATTGAAATGAAACGTACTTCTTCTCCAAAACATTCGCCAGGAGCTACATATGATATATTTCTGTTACCAAATGAAAGTTTCACTGAACCATTCAAAACTAAATAGGCTGTGCAACCTTTGGTATTCCTTTCGAATATTGTTGTACCCGGAGTGAACTTTCTATACTGTAAAGCGGAAGTATTGTGAAAAAATATTTCAACAAAAAAATCGTTAGGTACGAAATTTCGTAT